>BRZM01000457.1:155068-192468 GCA_033238685.1 Lates japonicus | reverse complement strand
TGAAACATTATGTGGCTAAAGCGCAAAAACCAGCTGAAGAAACGCACAGACTGATTTCACAAACGGCGGTGACGTATTTGGTACTGAAGCACATATGCCAATAATACGACAGCAGACAGAGCAGCAACATTTTTGGTGGCAATGTGTCATCACCACTGTCTCTTGTGATGGCAGCTCACACATGAACATCCACGTGTGCGTAACATGCTCAGTGCATAATAAGGTTGTGAGAACAGTTGGCAAGAACATATGTACATATGTGTGTGTAAATGTGTTATTTGTCTGTGTGACCAAAAATGCCGTGGTATCTGCAGTAATATGACCTTACAGCAAGGCCAAGAGAGTCTGCCAGGGTTAGCTGTTTTTTCTGATTATTTTTCACATGAACTCACCATGTGCCAGTCAGATGTGTATATTCTCAAAAAATTTCTCCCAGTTATTCTCCTAGAATTTCCCTCAGCTACTACACACATTTACAGCCATTTTAATATTTTACAGTTTCTTCAACTCTTGCTCAATTAATTTCAATGGTAAATGTCATACATTACACACTTACAATCTTTGTAGACATGACCTGTTTTGCATTAGCTTTCGTAACTCTCCATTTGTGCAACTGCAACCAATTTGGTGACATATGCGCAAATTACTCCAAACCACTCCTACAAAATTTGATGGCATTTCACCCATTTGTAGCACTACAAATACATGACAAATTGAAATGGTCATAAATCAGATGCGTTTTTTTGTGACAAAGCCTGAAAACTCATAAGAAGGATTTTGTAATTCTTTGAAAACATCATAATGACAATCTTGTCAACTACTGAGTGGACTGTGATGTATAACAAGACCCAGATGCAGATTGCAATTTTTAAGACTTTCCTATTTTTAAAATATGGCCACAAAGTTATGTATACTTGTCACAATTTTCTATCATCAGTCTTCAACTATACATAGACTACACCTGATTCAGCACAGGTGTGGGTCCAGTATTGCGTCAGATGCGTAAATACTGATCTAACTGATGTCAGAGCTCCTACTGAGATTTCAATTCAGTGTGCAGGTGCACTTGATACTATTCTTAAAATATGAAATTGTGAGGTTTTACTTCCACAGGCCTTAGTTGCATTCACTGTCCAGTAATGTACCAGACTGGGTAAACTGTGGCAAAGAGTAAGGGTTTGCTTTGTTCCCTGTTCCATTCAAAATGTCTAATCTCACAGAAGGACAGGTTTCTTTGTGCCCAGGTAATTTGTTTACATGCCCCACTTTCCTTGCAACTAGCTAAATACAAGGATGCAATAAAGCCAATTTTACCACCCTGGTTCAAACCAAAGATAACAGACTACTATTGCAATATCTGGCCTGCAGGTCCAGTCAGGTGTGTTTACTGGAACAACCAAGAAATGAAAATTCTAAGAAATTCAATTCTCTATGTTCCATGGATGGATAATTTGTTCAAACTATCAATTTTCTCGCTGCAGAATCAGTTGTTCAGTTGAATACCAGTGAGATAACATCTGTTGGAGTGGAGAGATAAGGCCCAATGGAGTCGGTTCTCCTGGTGTAAGAGAGGCCACCTGATCTCGTAAGCCGAGGGGAAGGGGGGGTCATGCTGTGTTTACATGGCGTGAGACTCGGGGCCATTGCGTGTCAGGTCGGGCCATCTTGCAGGGAAACTGTTGAATGAAGCATGAGCCTGTGGTTTCCAATACAAAGGCTTTGGGTTTCAGAGCCAATCAGAGTCCTGGCTTCAGTCCAGGTTCAGATTGCCAACCACCTGTATGTTTTGATAAACCAACAATCTGTCAACTATGTTATTATCTATGACATGCAACCTGATGTCGGAGTCTCTGCCTGACGTACAACACAAGGTTGTAAATATATGACAGAAAACATCACTTTGGATGATTATACGGCAGCCTGGCAGTATTAAGGTGACACCTGCGTTTTTAGTCTTTTATGGCCCTGAGTTGTTTTAGTGAGTGTGTTGGGCTACATTTCATCTCACTCTGTGGGAAACAGACCCAGAAGATTATCATGTTTGATCCATGGAAGGTAATTATAGCCTTTTTAGAGATGATGATGGTGGAATTTGTATGAAGACAGAACAGCTTGTGAGAACTATCAGCGGTATTTTCAGATTTCTAGCCTCTCTTTTATCACAAATGATCTGACATGGGTTGGTGACCTCACATACACTCAGCAGATGGCCGTTCAGAAGGTTCTCCTCGACTGACCTGGCTGACCAGGAGTTCTTCAGGCCACATGGTTATATTCCTAATGGATGGAAGAGCAGTGAACACACAGACATCTGCTCATGTGGACTTGGAGACCTGAGTTCACCTAACAATGTTGGAAGGATGTTGGCCCAACAAGCAAGCAGAGAGTAAAGTGACATTTATCTACATCTGCAAGTCAACTTCAAACCTTATCTAACCAATCTTTTTATATTAAAAGATCAAACAACAGTGTTTGTGAAAGGGGTCACTCATGGTGTCAGCCCACCTCAGCTCTATGGAGAGTTTCAGCATCTTTCAGCTCATTGTGTTGCAACTTTGCTGTTTTGGATCTGTTTCACTGATCCTCTAAAAAAAAAAAAAAAAGCTCTGATAAACCCACCCAATGTGTAGAATAGTGTAGAATTTAGCGGCTAAAAAGCCAGATAGGAGATGGTGGAGACCAAAACAGAGCTAAAAGAGAAATGTCAAACTTACATTTGTCAGGTGGACAAAAACACAGTTAAAGATGTATGTTAATATATTGTTGCTCAATATGTGTTGGACATATAAATAGGCAACTGTTTACAAACATGTTAGTCACATAAACTCTGTAATGTGATAATGTGTTGGTGTAGGTGGTTGCTAGTTAAAGTCAGTCAAGATGTCACGATGGACTTCCTAGTTTAGCTGTAGCACCTAAAGGTGACCTGTGTTGGAAAAACATTGGTGAGCTATGAGAAAAACTGACCATTTAAAGAAAATCTTTATTTTACTATATTGGAAAAAAAAAATTCAATTATAAATATTCATGTTTCAACCCCATGAGAAGATGCAATGTATTTAACAATTAAATATCACTTTTTTTAGAAAACTTTTCAAAAATTAACAATCCTCAAAACATAACTATGTGGTGGAGAAGAACAAATGACAAATCATGTAAAAAGTTTCTAATATTATGTTTAGTGGCTGTACAGGTTTTAAAAATACGGCCCAAATTAGGCCTTAATTTCTACCGACCCTGTATCTGTGTAATAACAAATATATAGTATACAACAGAAGGGTCAAATAAGACAAAAAGTCAGATATTCAGACCTGTATGTCATAGATGTTGCATAAAATCATGTGTTTCCTTGGGAGCCTGCAGACAAAGGAGCACAGTGAAAAAAAAGCACTTTTGGAAAATTGGCCCTTAGGTGCTTTACTGTTTCCATGACTTGTATCAGAGGTAATGGTCAATTCCAAACCGGTGTTACTTCACCGAGCAGTATAGTTGGTAAATGTGACTACCACTGAGTGATCTTATAAATGCTTAACCTTAGACGTCAGTGAGCTGCTGCCCTTTGCAAGCACTGTTTACGTAACTCTAACAGCTTCACGCAGAGACAAAAAAGAGAGGGAGGGGGAAGAAAGGAAAGAGAGAAAGGTAGCAAGTATTTGGCAAGGACTGATATATTAAATTCCACCTCACACATACACATACGCACACACCTTTAATACCAAATATTAATACCATCAGCTGAACCACCCTCCAGGCTGTTATGTGAACATTTAAACTCTCCCTTACCAACCGCCACCCACCACCCCCAATAAATATTACATAAACTCCACACCAGGCACCTGAGCTGGTGTGAGAAACATCTGTGCTGTGTGTAAAGTTGTATTAAATCTTGACTCAAGATTCAACTAAATTCATCAAAAAGTAGCCTCTGTGTGCTCTGTGGGAAGAAATCTTTGCATAAATCCACATTTCAGAAAAGTCTAAGGGTAGTTCTCAAGTGCTGACTGCAATGACACCTAATTGACACCTAAAATGCTCTCCCTCTAACGCTGAATCAGCTGAATGCGGGGTCTCCAAAGGTTGTGCGTCAGGGCTGCGTTACACAATTCGTCACGGTTGAATGCACACCTTGTTGTGATTAATCCCGCTAAAAGCCCACTCATCGCTCATCGTATCCAACATTACATTTACATCAGTATACTGAAGCATGCAAGAGGAGACATCATAATGAGGTACACTCAACCATGATGGTAATTGTGTTGAGACTATCATATAGGCAATTTGAGGTATTATTCCATCAAACTAAAAATGAAAGTTTTTTTCAACATTGGTAATCCCTCTTCATATGACCCCTAAAATACCTGAGTTTCAGAGGATTCAGACACCATACAGCATCAACAAGGTCAGGCCTCCCTTATTAGAATACATTTGTTGCTGTCCTGTGAAAAACACATATCTCCAAAATGGCAAACTGTTATGAGAAAAACAAGAAGAAGTTATTTTTCAGGATTTGTTAATGGTTTCTTTACCTTAAAAGAACAATGCAATGAAAGAACACAACAATTTTTGGGGAGATGGAAAGCAACAACATGATGTATGAGTAACAAAGTAAATTTCACATTGAGTCCTTGTATGACTGAACACTGCATCTCTCCAGCTGCTCCACCACAAAGCAACAAAACAGGATTTCATAACACAAGAAGAGCACATGGCCTGTACTGCCCATTTTCTCTGTTTTTGTTTACATCGACGCCATGTAACCGGCGCCCATTCTGACTCAGTGTGAAGCCAATCCCACCAACTGCTGAGAGGGTTAGCGCTCAGTGACCAGCACGGACATTCCTACTGTTCGGGTAATGAGGCATATATGCACGTTCTTTTCAAATAATTACATAGGCAGCATGCACAGGCATGCTCACTACACCGGTACAGTGGGCTTCATGTTGGACACATGATTCAGCCTTTTTAATAAGCTCTGATATCTGTGTGTGTATGTGTGTGTGTGTGTGTCTGTGTTCATCCATTCTGACAATTTTTGCCATCTTTTTGAAATTGATCAGATGTGTAAACAGGAAGCTATCACATGGCTATCACAGATCACTCGTGAGTACAATTAGAAACACACAGACAATGTCTCAGCATTAGGTAGACTGAAATTAACATTTTTAGCAAATATTCAATGGTCATTTTCTGTGAATATTACCAAATATTATATTGAATATTACTTCATATTATGCTGTCTAACTGACATTAACTCTATATTTAGTGATCTTCTATCTATCTATGTCTGATCAAATAACAGGAAAGGCACAAATAAACCTGACTCATTTCCTAAATAGAACAATTATGTATCAAATTAGAATCAGAAGAGGTTACAAATAATGAAAAAGCTGGCAGTACACAGATGCTCCATACAAAATAAATGACAGGTAGAGGCACAGCGTACATGTAGAAAATGGGCTTCATTAAGAGAAATTGCCTGTGTAGAGCTCAACTCTGAAGCAACAGTCTCAGAGTCAAAATAAAAACAGCATCCTGACCTTTAAGCTTGTAACCAGTGTTTTCACTCACACATTATGATTGACTTATTTTGGTTAAAAATCCTGCGTCATGGAAACTGCTTGAAAAGCTGCTCCTGAACCAAAACTAATCTTGGTTGATTGTGAAAGCTCCAGCGTATTAGCTTGATTTCTTAATCCCAAATATAAAGCTGATGGATACACAGCTGATGTGATCAGCACAACAAATTAATCCCCATGACTGTGATCATAAGACTCTCTAATGGTGAAAAGTCTATGTCAAAAATTATTTAAAAATAGCACAGTATTCAGGTCGCTCCACTCTTTATCTAGCGAATAGAAAAAATGGATCACAGGTGTTGTGCTCAAGACTGCTTGAGACCACAGGAAGAAGAGCCAACAATCAATTGAGGTATTTTGTACCATTTTACTCAGCATCCAAGTGCTTGTGCGTGTTTGAATAACCTTGAAGCCAATCATGTGACAAAAACTTATAACATACGACCTGTCATATCTTATGTAGCTCAATACTAGCTGGAATCAAAGGAATCAGGTGAGTTTTGTCATAAACCTTTATTTTCTTAAGAGATGCATCAACTTTACGTCACCTACATCATTTAGCAGAGGCACAGAATCCTTTTAAAAATGTGGTTTCACTGACTGCTGACAGAGGGTGAATGGAAAAGTAAACGCTCACAGGAAGACTTGTCCTCAGCTCACAGTTGCTAGCCAGCTAATTAGTCCACAGTGAGAAAAGCTTGTCTCCTGCTGTTCACAGCCAGACTCTTCACCTTTGTACCTCCCTTTGTACCACCGGCAGCAGACGGTACCACTGCTTCCTTATCCAATTGGGTCCCCCACCCCCACCCCCCATCCTGGGTACCTGCCAAATGTCATTCAATAAATCATTTCATGTTCATTCATTCTGTGGGACATGAGCAATCTTGGTTGCTATGCCCCTTTAGAAGTTAAGGCAAGCCTCAGTTGTTGTTTACAAAGGCTCATATTTTCCATTAAAGATAAGCATCAAAGCTGCAGTTCATATTATCCTTCAGGGACTGCTATAGCTGTTAGATTGCAAAGTAAATAATGGCTGGGATTTGCAGACTGCATTCAGAAAAATCAGGTAAATCCATCCATCTCTTCACTTGTGCGACTGCAGCTGCTGCATTAATCTGTCTGCAGATCTTATGCTCCACTCCCTCATACAGTGTCCAAAAAATACTTAAACTCCTCAGCTAGAGCAACTGTTATATCCTTTGTGTGTGTGTGTGTGTGTGTGTGTGTGATATAAAATATGCCCACAAGATATTATTACATTTAATAAAAGACAAATAGTAATAGTAATATTAAAAACACACACTGTGTGCATTGCCTAAGTACCCTATAGCTTTCAAGGGTGCACATGGTAGCTTAATTATATTTTGCCTAAAACCCCAGACGCCAACCACCGCTGATATTCTTGATTACAACCTGGCCCCAGTTATGTGATGTCAGTTGGACTGTGGTAATGTCACTGTTCAATAATGCTTTGACCCAAATGCGGACGCACAGGAATAAGTGAGTTTTTGATGTCACAAAGATGACACAATGTACTAGAGCAAAAAGGGCAATTCTGCTCCAGCAACATTAACAATCTGGAGAACAGTCTTCTATTTATAGGAAGGAGCCAATGAGTAAATGCAGAACAGCTGTGCAGAAAGATGGCCAGTGGTCAGGTGAGTAATGGCAGACGCCTGAGGAGGGAGGAGGAGTGTAGGTGTATAACCATGACCGATATTGTAATTTGACTGAGATAAAATTTTATTTTGGAATATTAACCACAGTTTAAACCAAGAAACATGTGGGTCTAAATATAGATTCTGACGCAGGTCACCAAATGGAAGACAGGATTTTATTATCATCGTTTGTATTTTAGTCAATATTGTATTTTAGCATGAATACTGTATGTCCAAACAAGCAAAATGACAATGAACCTGTGGCCTTTGAGGCCTCTTAAGGCCTAGTGTCCCAGGGCGGCTACCTGCTTACTGGTTAGTACTGCAGAGTTGCTTGTGAGTGTGTTGCAGTAGGTCTTTTTCTCGACTCGTCATAGTCTGAGAAACACATCATCTTTAATGTTACCAATTACTTTAATGATGGCTCTGTTTTATTTGAGTATCCCAGTAAGTCATGACGGTGTGACAGTGAGCCGACATGCACAATACCAGCACCCTGAAACTGAAGCAACTAAATGGAATTATGCCATTAATAATTTTAGTATTTACATTTGGACATTTTTGAGGTTGTCCTCCCCTAAAAAAACAACCCAACAGGCCGTCTGTGCATGCAGTTTATGACAACCCATAGTGACGTTTTACTGTTAGGCACTTCAAGCAGCTGTTGTAATTATGACAGGAGCAGAGGAGAAAGAGTGACATTGTGTAAAGAAAATTGGGAAGAGGTTGTATCAGATAGGCCTTTGATATCTTTTCTGTAATCATTGTTTTAGGTCTTAAACATGTTTATTACCGTAACAGTAACAACAAAGGCTCTCTAACCTTAGAGAAACACTTAAACCCAAACCATGACCATTCCATAAGCTTAACTGCAAGTCTTTGGTACATGTTAAAATACCTTTTGGGATAAAAAAAACCAATGCTTTCTGGCAGCAGACAAAGGTAATGAGACTAAGCAGACCAGAACGTAATTGCACAAACACAGAATTAAAAAGTAATGGTCCCTCATTTTTTCTTCCAAATTAAAACAATTCTTCTACTATTTACCTGACTGATTAATTCTCCAACCAAATAAAACAATTCTCCAGAAAACAAAGGGTTCTATGTAAAGTTGTACTACGTGTGCACCCCTGATTCAAAAATGACCAGTCACTGAATTAAAGCTCATTTGCAAAAAAGCCAAGAACAGGAAAGATCAATCAAGAGAGAGCTGATTGAAGTGTTCTTATAGTTCTTACATGCCCTGAGTATCATTCATTGATGGGCAGACATGATGAGAATAGACCCTACTGTGGTTTCTATTATGGAACTTGCATCCACAGTGTACTTTATTGCCCTGCCAGGGTTGATTGTGTACATAAGCCATTTTCACTTAGGGTTCACAGAGTATAATAATTACATAGGCTACTGTTTCCAGGAAATAGTATGTCTGTATCTTAATGGTTGTGATTGCACATAAATACGCTGCAATTATATATGAGAACTTTGAGGAAATTTTTTCCTGGAGACGCAGCTCCTCTACTAACTGTTTTTACTGATTAGATAAGTGATATGCTGCTCTGCAATTTCAGGATTTCATCTGGTTTGGCACAATAAGCTTCTAGACTATTAAAATAAAAGCTGCTTGTTTCACCTAGTGGTATTTTTCCCAAAATACCGTAAGTAAGTAAGTAAGTGAGACTAATGGTGAGCGCAGGATGCTGAAGGCAGGAGAGGATAAGGGAGAACGGCAGTGAGCTAAGTGATAAAAAGACAAGGTCATTTCTGCCATCTCTGTCTCTCTACCCTTCTTCTGGCACCTACTTCAATCAGTCTACTGATAGATGCAAGGACAAGTCAATGTAAATACCGATGAGTGCACAAATGCACACATGAGGGAGAAAGAGGGAGGGATTGCAGTGAGAGTTATAGATGCTTAGATAGGTCAGGAGGTTTTGGGGAATCTAAATTATCCAATATCCCCCGTGGAAATGACCAAAATAGAATTTCCTCTCATGTTCCTGTTGCTAAAAGTGGCAGGTGATAATGTCTATAGCTTCTTGGACCATGTGACAAAGAGAGGGAACACAAGGTCACATCTGACAATCTGTGTGTCACTGCCCAACTGGAACTCTTGGGCCCCAAACAGCCATTACCAACAGCAGGAGCACACAGTGTGCTGATTAAATGACAGACTGGGTCAATAACGGCTGCCTGTTAGCCTAGCCACTGCACCAAGCTAATTATGTATAATTGGCCCTAGCTGTTGTGAGTGCATTAGAGGCTCAGAGTCCACCATGACTCTATGGATGAACTTTACGGAGGAACTGATGTTCAGTAATGTGAGACTGCGCGCAGGGGTGAACAGGTGCAAACATATATGGCCGATGTGCATAACACATGCACCGTATGGATCTATATGAACTCATACAAACAGGCAAATACTGAACTTCAGTGCACTCTCCTACCTGGGCTCTCATGAGCCGTCTCAGTTCGCTCTGCGTCATGGCAGCTTTTGTGTTCAGGCTATCCCTCATATCTTAATTTGACCAACCATGTTTATGGAGCATGATAGTGATCAACATCCCTCATGAGCAATGCTGTGCACCAAGTGATTCTCTGACCTCAGGGAACCTGGCTACTTAAGCCTTAACAAGTACAAAGTGTACTGCTGTGTATCTGACTACACTGTGTATTACCTGGGAATACCTTGTTGTTGCTTTCGAAGGGAGGATTTAATTGCTTTGCTACAGGATAAAAACAATTTTGAAAAGTGCAGTAAGAATATACCAAAAAAATTGACTCTGGGTATGTGTGGTGAGCAGGTTTTATTTTGATCCTCCTCATTCTGTCTGTTCACTGTCTCGAGAAGAAGCAGACAAGGACAAATAGACTAAGAGTACAGTCTACTCATGACTCTTATGGCCTTGTGGAGCGTTCATTCCACATGTGTTGTGTACTCAAAACGGAAAAAGGAGCTGAATACCTTGGAGGTGTTGAGGGCTGCTTTTGAACTCTTGATAATCCATCTATTGTCTTTCCATTTATGAATATATACTGTATTAGGCATTCACTTACTTTAAAGGGTCCACTTATTTCACTGAGCATATTTCCCGAAGTCAGTATCTCTTTGAGTGTGCAGGTCAACAAATACAGTGTCTTCAATACTGAGCTACAAAGAGAATACTCACAGTGCTCCTTGATGTTCACTTGCATTTTCAGCAGCACTGTAAAGAACAGTGCAGCAGAAAGTAAACCTTGGTAGCTATCCTCATTTGAAACTGAGGACAAACTTCAGAACAAACTCTTTTCACACAATTTGTAAAATTATACAATGTGCACCCTTTGTCACAAAAATGCGACAGCCAGGTGATGTAAGGTAGATGGTGAATTTGAATAATCCAGTGTTCCCTCCCTGTGTTGAGTATGGCAACCCTGTTGGCATTTTTGCATGCAGTATGTATGACGGGTCAGGAGGTTGTACAGCATAAATGGACAGGAGGCTAAATGCATATGGCAAAGAAAGGGCCTCCCACAGTCGCAAATTTAATGGCTTAATGACACTTGTTAGTCCATTTACAATGTGTCAAACATTATATAATCCAATGGGAGAAGAGGTGGCAGGAGCTACATTCAGTGTTTTTGAGTCACAGCGGCAACAGTTGGTTTGTGTTGCATGGGTAACGGCAGGAAAAACATATTTGTGGATTAGAGGAAAGGATGCAGCAAAATAGAGGGAATGTGTTTGATGATACACTTAAATGTGATTAGTGTGGCTATCCTGTAGAGGTTAATCAAAACTAGCTGTGTCACACCTTCATCTGCTTTTATGGATTTTCTTGGAGCCTTTGAAGATCAAAGAGGAGCAGAGAATATGACATTTTGTTTGTCATATTGCTTATTAGTGACATGGTGAAAAGAAGATTACATAACTATTTAATTCAAGATCAGCCACTAATGCTATATTACACAACAAAATTAAGTAGCATTCGAAGCAAGAATATGATGAAAACTTTTTTAGTGTTTGTTGCACAAGTCAATACTCTTTGTTGGTGCGTGTGTTACTAATGTCTCTCTTGGGCGTCTACTGAGTGTATGCAGGCTTGTGTATGTGCTGTACCCATACATTCACAGTCTTGTAATGTACACACACACACACACTGTGCGGTATATCCTTGTGTATATGTGTCCTTGGTAGCTTAGCTCCCCCAGTAGTAACAGTTTGTTGCATTGGCCATGAGTGCAAACTATTTCCAGGGACTGTCTGTACGCTGGTAAGCAGAGACAGGCTGGAAATGAAAACGGCCCTGGACTTAAAAATAAATAAATAAATCACCTGGACCTGGCTTTTAATTCTCACACTCTCATGTGTCATTCATTCACCATTATCAGGCTGCAGATTGCCCACAAAGTGGGGCTGTTCTGTTATTGTCATACTAGTTCTGTACATAACAGTGCATGCTGCCTATTAGAAAAATTAATAGCAGTTGCTGTTTGAAACTGCAGATGCATGTTGATGTTGCCACCTATAGGCAATGAGCAGTACTGCTGCAGATTGTTTGTCCATGCCCTCTTAATTGACACAAAGTAGAGTTTTTTGTTGTTGTTTTTTTTTTTTTGTAATTGTGACTGTACTTTTGAGATCCAAATTTTCTATTTTGCACACATGTACCAAATGTTGCTAAAGTAATTAATAAAAATAAAACATAATTGTGTCACATTAACACTTGGTTGTTTGTATTATTATTCACCTGCCCAAAATACATTTGATTTCAATAGCACAAAACACCACTAAAAAACAGGTACTTTTAATTATTTCAATAACACCTAAGGTTATATTGAGAACTAAGACAGAGCTTTGCCAGCCTGTTGTGCTTATTTGATTGCACTGTTTTGTTCCGCTGCAACACCCTCCCCTTTTTTTCCTCTGGGCAAACAAAATCTGGTCAGTACAGGCAGTGGACAAGAAGACACACAATGACAATGTGAATCATGTGCTTTTCTCAGTGTATAATTTACTATCTTTACAGACATCCTCAACTTGTTGTTTGTTTCCACCCTCTTACTCCCTCTTCTCTCATGGTGTATTCATGGTATTATATTAAGAGAATTCACGTACAGGGCAGAACAAGCATCAGTACAAACACCTATAATGCATATACACTTGTAACAGTCACCCATCTGCATGTGACAAAGTCAAAATGTCTTCTTTTATGTACGTACAAGATGTACCATAACAATTAGCAGCCTGGGTTCATAATTTGCAATGATTATGCACTATACAGGCAATGAGATCTTGAGCTAATTAACTTAATGACATGCATTACCACTCTCCAACCACAAACTGTGTTTTTAGCATATCTGCTGAGCATTTAAATCTTCAGAAGGTTTGATTAACACCACCAGAGTACTTACCTAAATGTATCCTTTGCAAATATGTTTTAACTGCACAGTATAATGACAGTGGAATAGGTGGCAATCTGTGTGAGTTAGAGGCCATGCTGGCCAAACATACAGAGGTAAAAAGATGGAGTATCAGTGTTAGTGCAGTATGTTTGATCAGTTTATAATAATTTGAATAGTTATTTTCCTGAAATATTACAGCTTAAACTCATAATATATTTATGATAAATTAAATGAAGAGACAAAGAAAAGTTTGATGGGTTTTTTTGTGACATAAATTCAACAAACTTGATTCATATAAGTAGGCCAATTGAGAAACTACAAAAAGATTCTTGAGATTAATATTAGTATTTTAAGTCAGTATTTAGAGGCTCTATAGACATGAGAGTAAATTCAAAATCCAGACTTTTTGAATATTGTACATCTAAAGAAATTTCGTTTAATGAGCACAGATGTATCAGGTCATCTATTAGAAAAAAGTAATGAATCCTCGACATCTCCCGTTTTTGGTTTTGTTTCTGTCACAGCTTCTCATTTTGTCCCATTCACATCGTGAAACAATGATCGCAGTCCAAGCTATTTATATGAGCGAGAACACAACATTTTGGTGTTGTTATTAACATTAACAAGGGCTAAGTAGGACAATGTGGTGGCTGGAACATACGCAGGAAGCAGACAGCCCTGAACACAGAGTTTCAGCCTCGACGGCAGCAGTGGCAGCAGCAGCTGGGAGGGAGGGAGGGCCGTTATCCAAGACATGTACTCCCTCAGTACAGCTAGAGACAAGGACGCACCTGCCCTCATGTAGACCTCCAATGGTGTATTTGTTGTTGCTGGACCCAGTGACCCATAACAACTGCATATAGAAAAGTTCACCAAAGTGTAAGAGGATTAGTAGCAATTGTATGCATAACCCTGATTAAAGCCAGAAATGTTATGTGCATCACGCTTCACCTCTCTGTTACAAAAGCTTGGTAAGTGCTAAAAGAATGTCTAATGCAGCTGTTAACAGCTGGATTTACTCATAACATTTAACATCAACCCTCTATTCCCATAAAAACAGAGCAGAAGCTGAAGTTTATTATTAGTGTTCTGTGTATCTGTGTGAGTGCTTGCATGCATCTGTCAAAGTTGAAGAGAAGTGTGAAGAGACCAACTTTAACTCCCTTTATGCATGAACAGCTGTATTATCTGCACATTAAACTCTTGCCAGTGTAGCCAAGGTGAAAACAGAGCTGGAGACCAAAGAAAAATATAAATGAATTAAAGATAAACTTCATTGTGTCAGTGTGGTTCAAATGGAAATGAAATGTAATATTATGTGCTGATCACTGAAAATTAGTTTATCCAGATCAACATGGAACAGATTGTTCTCACTCTTTGTCTCATTATTCCACAGGATATTTATTTGTACATAAAGCTCTCAAAGGATGAAACAGTTTGAAGCAGACACTCATAATGAACCCCTTTTCATAGCGAGAGAGAGAAATCCAATGTAAATGGCAGTCACCTTGACCATAACACTCTGTTCTCTCGAGAGAATGCAGAATAAAGCATAAAAAGACATGAACAAATGAGAAAAGTGCTGATTTTCATAAGCTCAGTGGCAGTATCACAAGACCTTCATGCTAAGGCCATCACAGGCAAAGCATAATTAAAAGAGCAGAACATTATCCCGGGTGCTTAGCACAGCCTGCACCGAAAGTAGAACCTGTAGTGGAAAAAGGTTAAGAGGAGAGGACGCCTAGATCTGGCTAAAACACACACAGACGCACACACAGACACACACACTGGACAAGCTGTTCTCTCTCCTGACTCAGCAGGCCAAACACAGCCAGGCCTGTGTAGGTGCGCGCACCCTAGTGTTGTGCACATCTTTACACCTTGCTGATTCCTGTTTCCAACTGAATTTTTTTTCCTCCTGTGTCTCCCTATCAGAACAGCTGAGCCACACATGAACACATACACACAAACACCCACACAAAGACAACATACACATACTGTTCTTATTTGCATTCAGCACAGGCAAAATCAGTTTTTCCATTATTTAGTCAAAAAGGAAAACTGTGATCTGTCTCCCTCTCACTGCTCAGGACACCCACCTCCTCCGACTGCACAGTCAGACCTCTTTTAATCCCCATCAGTAATATGCAAGGACAGGTAACATCTTGGACAATGCTGTTTCTGTTATTCCCATTAGGCAGGGGAAGAGAGCTTGATTTAGCAGATGATAAAACCTTATGTCTATGTATGAGAACATGCTATTCTTTTGCCTCAGTGCTGGACACACTGGCTAATCCTACTGAAGTGTAGATGAGTTAGTGGTAGGCGGCATGGGATGGAGAAACAGCTCATTTGTACAAATACACAGTCTCTGTTCTTCTCACAGCTGGACTTCATATATATATATATATATATATATATATATATATATATATATACATTACATATATACTATACTACTTTACATATATACTATATAATCTAAATGAGTTATGCAACATATAAATTGATGGTCTTGCAATTATATTCACACTGGTCTGCATCTCATTATCTCACTAGAAATTTTAACATCAAATTTATTCAGCGTTATTAAATCAAATTGTGCCTCCAAATCAAAAGAGGAGAGTTGATGATGTTTGCAGTGGAGGACAACTTGCAACTTTCTTCACAAGTCTGATTCCCAGTCTCACAAGAAAATGAGTTATCAAATGATCAGGACAAAAGACAACATGTTTCTCTAACTGTGGTGAGATTCCCTCTACACACAAGTGACAGGAACTGAGGGGCTGTTCATTAGAATAATCAGCACATCTCATGCACTGACAGACTGAGCTTGTATAGAGAACAATACCTCAAACAGACTGTAGAATGAGATGGATGTCTGGTGGAGGTTAGTCGGTTCAAATCCTGTGACAAATTAGAGAAATATGATTTGTTGAAGGGAACAACACAATATTTGGCTTCAATATTCCTTCAGTTTGTTGCTAATTATTGTCAACTGGCACTGAGTGTTGTATGCAAACACACTGATAAAAATGATGTTCCTAAAAGGAGTAGACTTTTACAAGATTTATATTGCAACACAATCCCACAGCTCACTGTACAGTTTCCAACAAATTTCCTGCTAATTTGGCTGTGACCTACAGTATGTTGGGGGAGAGCTTGGAAGCCTATCCTTCGAATAGATGAATTCTCAGTGACCACAGTATAAATGACATTGACTTATATACAATAGCTATTCCTGTTTGTCAGAGGTCAGTTTTTACCCCTTACTACTTTTTCTATGTGTGTAGTGTGTCCAGTGTGCTGACGGTATTGTTACATGTGGAAGAGAGAAAGAGGGAAGTGGTGAAGGAGGAAAAAGGGTTAAGAAAGAGACACATCATAGTTAAGCAGGGATGTTGGTAGAGGCCAGGGGGAGTTTTGGAACCATTTGCGTTTCATGTATAATTATGGTTAATGCAGTGGTGTCAGACTGTATGGAGGTGTACTTGGAGAAAGCAATAATCTCAGGGAAAAGAGCCTTAAGTATTACTTCAGTTGGTCGTTATATCAGCATTGGTTTGTTGGTGTTTAAGTGTAAAATATTTGCTGGTTTTGAATTTCTAAATGGCATGTTAGTACTATCCATTATCACTATATTGTCTTAGAGGTATGCTACCATGCTCTCTCTCAGAAAACATAGCTCAACCACCCAGACTGGACAAGAGCCCACCATTCACAGACCTGGCTACTGCCACACCCACACTCGTGCACTTAACCCTGTAGCATTTACAACAGGTGGTTATAATAGCGCCTGTGAATCTCCATCATCCCAAGGTAGAAGAATACAAAACCCAAGGACAGAAACTGTTGGAGACTGGGTGCTTCACATCACATAGACAGAGTAAAACATACTGTCAAGCACATGAAAGCACTGTTGTAACCGGCACTACTGCGCTGCTGACGTTGGTTCTGTTCTCCAGCTCACACACAGGGACACGTGTTTGGTTCACACTGAGACATCCACTTGGAGATACAGCACAGTTAGACACACTGACACACAGACACTCACTCCTTAGATATACACACACATGTACTTACAAACTCAATTACTGACAATGCAGCAGTAACATGAAAACACAGCAGCTTAATGAGATTTAGAATTTTCTCCATGTCCTGTAAATGACATAACAATAAAAATTAGCAATCCAGAAATAGCTCCTTATATCAAATAAAGAAATCATATTCAGCAATGGTCTCTTCATTAGTGCCTGATTTTTAATCTTATAATTTTGGAATAAATGTAAAATCATCCACCTGGTTATTACAAGATGTATCCAGTGGAGTCAGTGAATTGAGCTAAATCACAATTTGTGTGGCTATTTCTTATGATGCATGAATATGCAATTCACAGCCATAATTTCTTTCTTGTAGAGAGTCAGAATGAGGGAAAATGCATTCAGCAGAGACTATGGACACAAGCCTTGAAAAACTATCAACATCAGGCCTGTACAAGCAATGTTAACAAATTACAATCTGAATGAAAATGCTTTGACTGGTGCTTTTAGGGTACCATGTACAGCAAACTGACAACAACATATACATTGTCCTCGTGTTCTTTCAGTCGTGTGTATGAAATTAAAACTGCATGATGACGAAAGCAACAAAAGGACAGCAACAACAGTTTTGGCAGAACCTTTAGGGGACTGATTCAGAGGACTGAATTATTTCACAACTGTCACCTGAAACTTATTTATCTTGGTGTCACAACTGTTCCATCTACCCGAGGTGGAAATAACATAAATGGATAATGGATCGGAAACGTGCACCCACAGGCCACGTGGCAAAAGCACTACTCACATGGCTTTGGGACCCGGAGGCATACGCACACTACAGCACTCAACTTAGTTCTGCCATATGGCCAATGTTTGGATTCACTTGTTTGGATTTTGGGGGCAACTATCCATATGAACTGTGTTTTGCATTGCCATGTAACCTTGCATGATCTCTGGAAGTGATTTGATGACTGTATCAGTTACTGTTTCACTGCAGAAAGGAAGATGGTGCACGGACAAACACTTACCCCCCAATATAAAAACAGCTATGCTCCCCACCAAATATCATGTTGATTTTAATTTTCTAATATCACTGTCTGCTTCAAAGTCAATGACCACAGGTGTGGTGACTGTCATCCTGGTCTGGTGTCTACTTATTATCCTTTATTGCCTCCTGTGTGCACCAGCACTAGGGGGAAAAGAAAAGCTGCTGCTTATCCTCTTTAAGGAATAAGACCTGATAATTAGACTTAATACTTCTCCCAACAGCATCAGCATTGTTAGGGGAAGTCTGGTGACGGGCAATTATAATCTCAAGTGTTCGTGACTTTGATCCTGTTCTAAGTGAGCAACTTTAGAAACAAAGTTTTGTTGTAGCCCTGAAAAAAATACAGAAAATGCTGCGTTAACAAGGATTTGAAAACATTCTGATGTTCATCCAGGCCCAAATATTCAACAGGAAGAAAATGAATTATTCTGCTTTACAATACACATCTCTTATATCACTAAATGTTTACTCAGCACTGAAACCATTTGACTGTTGCTTTCGAGACAAAGACCCTAAAATAGAACTGGCAGAGAAAACACATGTTCTTGACAGGCTACCCATTTGCACTTAGTGTTAGTGCATACCTCAAACTAGAAAAGGAAATGTATGCAAACTTGGTATCTTGGTAAACCAGTCAATTTTAAAATGCACATAATTTCAGCTTTACTGAAGACACAGACTTGGCATAAGTTTTGGTTACTGGCCCCAGACATCTGAACCAATGCCCACATCTTAAACTTTGTCAAATGTTTCAAAAAGAGAGCCAAAGTCCTTCCTAACTGGCCACTGCTTTTTCAGATAAAAGCCAACCCATTCTCTTTTCTCTTCATTTTAATGTGATTCCAATACCAAGTGATTATTCTCCTGGTGCTGTACTCAACATCTGTCGTTTGTCAAAGTGAAACCTCTCAAGAGGAAGGCTAATTAGACACATCGCAAGGAGGAGATCAAGTGGACCTGGAAACAGATATCAAATATCCACCCTGCTGTCATGGAATAAATTATTTCAGTCACACTTACACATGCAATGCACCTACACCTTTGTTCAGTTGTTGAGGCTATTTATACAGCAGCGTCATATTTGCCCAGCCTGAACTTAACCTCTCTTCTCTTCTTTTCTGTTCTCTTATGTTTATCCTGTCTCATCTCATGTTGTTTCCAAACATCTTCTTTCATCTCATTTCATGTCATCTCTCATTTCATTCTTATTTTAGCTCATCTCATCTTGTCGTCTTGTCTCATTTCATCTCACCTAGCCTCATTTAATCTCATTTTATTTCACCCCATCTTGTCTCATCATGTTTCATCTCATCTCATCCTGTATCATCCAATGTCATCTCATCTCATGTCTTGACTTGTTTCATCTTGTCTCATCACTTCTTGTTTTGTTTTGTCCAGTCTTGTCTCATTGTCTTCTGTCTATCATTTCATCTCACCTGGTTTTGATTAATCTCATCTCCTCCTGTTTCATCTCATTTAATCTCTTCTTGTTTCATCTCATCTCATCTTTCATCTCGTCTCACCTCGTCTGGTGAAAGAGAATCCCAGGTCCTCCTTTTAAAAAGTCTATGTTTTGATAAGCAAAGCACAAGTGTCCACAAGCTCATCTCATCTCAGCTGATATTAATCCCCAGCAAAGTCCCACAGTCCCACCAAGCATTTGTGTTGGTGACCTGAAGACCTAATTAAGTAGCAGTTTATTGTAATCATAATTATCTGGTTGCCTAGATGATTGAATCTCTTCTATGGAAAACAAGGAGGCTTTAAATCCAGCAGCCAGTGGAACGAAAATATTCCTGTCCTTGCATGTCCAACACCACAGTCATGACAGGAAGGCTTCATTCTCTCATGTCTATCTCTCTAAGTAATTAACCTTTCAATCACACGTCAAAGGTGACAGGCAAGGCAGAGCAGTAGTCCATATCTGGAAACTTTCCCACCTGTGATGCCGCAGTTTGTGACAGCTCTGAATCACCGGTTGAGACCAGGAAATATAGGTGAACAATTAAAGTAAAGTAACATCAGGGGAGCCTTGACGAGTTGCTAACATTATTTCTGGAAGTTGAGGACAAGTTAAGAAAGAAGAAGACAGATGAACACCTTTTTAACTGAAAATCACAGATTTAGCTTTAGCTTTAAGACTGTTTTCTCAACTGGAGGGAAACAGGATACACAGAACATAACAATAACAAGTGTAGACTGAAATCCCATGGAGCATTGGTGCCAATGACCCAAAGACCTAATTATATTGTTTCTTGAGTATGAGTTTATCATCTCTGGTTCCCTAGATAATCAGCTGTTTTAATCTGTTGTATGTGAAACAGCTAGTACCTCAAGGGATTTCAAAGGAGATGAGACCTCTGACTTTGGACATTGGGAATCATGATGGGGAATGCACTTTGTAAACATCTTTTCATGGCATCTTTTTATTAACGTTAATTTGTCAGTGTGCTTCTCAACATTTTTGCTTCTTCTTTGCATGGGGATACAGCACAAAGCCACCAAATATGACTCAGTTATTTGCAGTGCTTACTTTGTAAGATTTCCTTGGTGATTTGTTTATTGTTGTGTTTAAATCTGCAGCTATTTTTTGGCCACTTGTGACAGTGGAAAGAATTTGCGATCACAACGTTGACATAAAGTATTATCACCATGTAAGTTGATATAGTGAATGAGTTAACAAATAGTTCCCTATTTACACTTGCAGCAGATATGGAGCACAATATCAGTCATATTTCTGACCACCAGTCCAATATTCCATCTCCTTTTAGCTCTGCTCTGGTCTCCATGAACTCTGGAGGGAAATATTTGTTTAGCAGCTAAATTCTCCACTATGTTACCAACTTTATTCATCTGCTGTTTGGTGCTAGGCAGGTAGAGCATTATGGGTTTTTTGAGCTTTCTAACTGAAAACAGTTGCCTGTTGCTGCTGGAAACTACACTGATGAGAGCATTAAGAGTGAACCAAAACAGTAAAGTAACAGGCCAGAAAACCAAAAACACTGACCTGAAAGATGCTATCAAGTTCCAACAGTATATGTGGACTTTGCCACCAGGAGTGAATTTTGGACTCATACACACAAAAATTCCCAAGGTGTAAAAAGACATCCCCTGCCCATAGCTAGGCCATTCTAAACATTTGTGATGTTAACACCAGCATACGTTGTTCAAACAGACCTGGGCAGTGGAATCACATATCAGACTCTGGTTGGCTCTGTAGGACTGCTTTCTTTGCACAGACTGGAACATATTCAGTGCAGCAGCCTCCTACAACCATCATAAAGACATTGTGGAATATGTTGAGGCTGTGACCAGATACTTAGCCAAATGTATGGGTGACTGCAGAGGTCCAAACACTACTGAAAATATCTGTGATGATTAGGTTGCCCTCCACTCAGCCTAGAGCTAATTTATCATACCAGATCATCAAGTTTGCTGATGACACTACTGTTGTGGGCCTCATCAGTGACAATGATGAGACAGCAAGAGGAAGTCAACCATGTAGTGTTTTGTTGTAATGACAATAACGTAATCAACAAAACCAAGAAGGTGATTGTGGACTTCAGAAGGACACCCATCAATCACACACCACTCAGCATCAGTGGCTCTACTACTACTACAGATGTCCTTGTTTATCTGTTATGTCATAAAGTATTTAATGTAGTGTATTTATTGCTAGTTGTCCTGTTTTTGATTTGTGTAGTAAGTGTATTTGCTGTTTATTTGGCCCGCACTTTGGCCCCAGAGAAACATATTTTCCTTCTGCCATATGCAGACAATGTATGATTGAAATGACAATCTGAAACTTGATTTGATTGTCATCAGCAATTGCAGAGGAATAGAATGTGTTTTTATGATTTTATGACCTCCTAACATAATTTGTGAATCTGGTAAGTTAAGAACATGGGTGTCTAACATCACCATTCCTGACTGTGTTGTGTTGACATATCAAAAATAAAAAATGGTGGCCTATTGTAGATTTAGAGTTTCATGAAAACAAACGTAACTATTTTTGTCTGACTACATTCTTTTCCACAGCAGCAGGAACGTTGCATAATGAACTTGGCCCTTAAAAGTCTGTCACAAAAGGGTCCTTTCATCAGCTTGGTTGAATGTCTGTTAGCAAATGCTCAGTTACCATACAGCTGCAGTAGGTACCATCCTGTTCATTGCAGGCACGTGAGTCTGCCGATCTCAGTGACATACTAATACAACTCAACTCAAAAATCAATCTCGATCAAAGATGCAGACTTAGTACTGTACATGCAGAACATATTAGCACGTGCATGCATGCACAAATGTCTGCATCCACTGATGCACACATACACATAAACACAGGAGTACAAGTAGGTGGACCCAGGTGGGTCACTAGCTCAGGCAGTCACTAAACAACAGGTACAGCTGTGTCACATGAAGAAACTGATAGGACACGTGCAGAGCTGGTGGTCATTACAGGACTGAGGAACCTCAGGAGGTGTACAGTACTATATGTGTGTGTGTTACCCTGTCACACTCATATGATCTAATTAGTCTATGTTTGTGTGTGCGTGTGTGTGTGTGTGTGTGTGTGTGTGTGGGAAGGTGGGTTGTTGCACTCGTGGGTAAACCCACATGTTTCTGTACACTGTATATGAGACAAACCTTGATATTAGGTCACACAATGAACCATGTAATGAGTAAAGGTGCTCTCTGGGATTTAAAAATGGAAGCTGCATTTCAGAGTGTTGACAAAAGCTGTCCGTGCCAATCCCACCCAACTGTCAGCAGTCCAAACAGCAGAAAGAAAAGAGATCAATGATGTAGTGGGAGTAAATAATGAAAGTCCTAATCGGACTTGCACGTGTAAGGAAGGTGCTAATACATGTGCATAGCATTTTAAAGGCATCACGTGTCAAACAGAGAACACTGAGGCTGGAGGAAGTAATTCATTACACTGCACACAGAAAAGCATTTAGATGTTCTGTTTGCGACATTCAGCTGAAAGGAACACACCACTGTTTTTGCATGTTCAAGACCAATAACTGCAAACTTTGTGTACTTTACACTACTTGCATAAATTTTCCAAAGCATACTATTATAATAATAATGAAAGAGGTGACATTGTCCCTATTACAAGTCAATGTACCATCAAAATGATTCTGAAGCTGTTATTTTAAGGTAAAACAGTAAAACTGTGCTCCAATGGTGTATTTAAGTAATCATGTGTGGCAATACACCACATTGGTGGAAGCAAATCATGTGTATCCAGATATTATCTTGGTAATAATTTATTTTGTGCCTCCCAGGAACAAAAGAAATGAAATATCCAAAATGGTTTGAGGTACTGCATTCACCGGTGTCCCCACTTTGCTGTTTTTGATAACTTTTTGCAGCAGCTCTTTTACAGTGTTGTTTTCTGACTTTTTTAAGTCTTTCCAATGAAATAAAAAAAAAAAAAGTACATTAAATACGCATAAGGAGTTCACCAAGTTGTAGCTTGTGGGACCAAGTAGTTTCAGTTCCAGTTTTATCCAGTCAAGCAGTTGCAAACTTAACTACCTGTGGGCCACTGGGCCTGTATTCCATATACAGTATTTCCATTTGGTATTTAACACATCGACTCCTTTCTGGCTAAAACATAAAACCACATTGTTTGCCCTGCCTTTCATTAAGCACTTGAAACCATTAGTATTTTTCTTCCTGTCACGTCAGAACACACAAAACCATACTACAAACACTGCTCCCGCTGCCCTCCACTGGCACTTGTTTGTGCAGAAACCACTAATTCAGAACACCTCATTGTGGTTGTTTTGCTGAGGCATTAAAAAGAAATGTACTCTTTAGCACAGAAAATATGCAACGATACTTCAGGGAATTTTTCACTCTGGCTTTTTTTTTTTTTTTTTTTTTCCTTTTGAGATCAGACAAGTGCGAAACTGTAATGTGGTTATTGACTGTGTCTCATTTAAAACAGGGCTGTCTGCTGTCTGTGTCCTTTTTCAGATACCATCGTGTTACACAAAAACAGCATGCTTATATTGATTAATGTTGTTATTCAGAGAGACGGCCCCAGTTAGCTTCTGAAAAAATTAAAAACCTAAAAATCCTTGTGCACCTGTATGGAAGAGGCAGATGCTATGGATGACATTTAACACAAAAGAAAACATCCCTACAGAGATTTGTCTCTCTCTATTTTCATATGAATCCCTCATTATTCAACAAATATTTTATAATTGTTATTGTTTTTAACCTTCCTCTCCTCATTTCAGTCGGCAGAACAGCATTAATTTGACAAAAGTTTCAATGTTGAAACTGAAAAGGTACCAAAGAGCTATTAGGTCACTCTGACTGTGTTTGTGTCACTCTTAGTGACAGCTAATTCTCTGCGTGCTCTCACTTGTTTTTGCCTTGCAGCTACAGGCACTGGGCCATGGTTAATGCTATAAGCTATTTTGGAAGTAATTTAATTGAAAAACAACTCTACAGAGTGGAAATACCACACTGGAAACGTGGTGGTGACAAAAGATATAGAGCATCTGAAGGAAAACTAACTCTCAGTCTCAGTCAGCTGATCACATGTCCTGCTCTGCTGAATTCTACATTTATGTATGAGCACCTGTACATATCCCTGTACATGAACCAGATACATACATTATATCTAGGCAGATATATTCAAGTTATATTTGTATATATGTGACTTCCATGCATAAACACCATTATCTCTGCCAACTGGTTTTAGCAAGTGTACAATGAGCCGTGCCTTTATTAGCTGTCAGATTAATTCTTATGTCAAGAATAAAAACAAACAGACACAGATTATTATTTTTATGATTTCAGTGTGTTCTACTTGTTGCTACAGTAACCCAGTTTCTAACATTAACTTCAACTGTAAACACAGATCAGCAACATAGGAAAAGGAACTTGTGTCTATGGACGACTGAAATAATTTTGACCTTAAAAAGTATTTCTGTAGATAAATGTGAGAATTATTTTAAGTGCTGCTTGGAACTTTTTATTACAAGTTATTCACAGACACGTAGCTATCACTATCGCAACCACTGATACAAATTTCATTCATTTGTTGGCAGCTTTTGCTCTTCAAGTTAAACCACCATGACTGGTAAAAATATATGTTATGTATATGTTAACTATACAATTTAAACAATAATAATAACCTTGAATTATTCACTACTTTTCAAAACAAAGTAAAGGTAAAAAGAGTTGAGCAGATACATCCGAACTGAAAGGGCAAAAGGCCTTTAAAATAAAGGTTTTCAGGCTGACTTCAAGCCATATCTTATTTTTTTGTGACCTACTGCTACCTTGACCTGAAGACATGAAAATGTTTTTCCTTAATTATGCAAACTGATAGACTAAAAGCTTTTTTTTTTTACCCGTCAAAGACTTCAGTGAAGTAAAGTAAATATATTATGAATGTAACACTGACAAACAAACAGAGTGATTCACTCTGTGTGGCCGCAGAGGGATGATAAACAGTCCAACAGGTTATTAATTATGTCTTTGTTGCACCTCAAATATCCATTTAGTAGAACTTGTTTATTCATAAAACGCATTTGAAATGTTGTCAGCTGCTTCTTGTTTCACTGGTTGTTACTGTTTGAGCGTCAGGTGTGTGTCAATCAATGTGACTCACTTTGCTCTAGGCTCAGCCAAGAGAGATAAAACTGCTGGAGTAGAACTCTTAACGTCTTCCTGTGTTTTGGAAAGAGCAAAAATATATAAGCTGACTCATTTCTCTCTCACGATTGGCCTCTGTCTGAGAAAAATTAAACAGGAAAGGGCAGCAAGGATGCATCAGAGATTTTAGCTGAGTATAAAGGGCATAATGTTATATTAGGGCCAAAAATGAATGCTAACCATGTTGTTTTCCCTCTTGTCTCCTTGCTTTGTGTGTAGCTGATTGCATCTGTTAACCCTCACAAATACTCTGCTGGCTGTCAGCTGGCCCTCTCTGACAACAACATGCATACAACAGTCTTAGTTCACACTAAACTGAATCGTAGGCTCAGCAAAGTAATGCTGAGTACAGTTTGGTTTCATTGTTAAGCAACATCTTTTGCTCTCTTTGAAATTCACCTGACTGAAAAGCATAGTCATACATACTTTGACACATAATTGTGGTGGTAAACTTTTCTTATTTCTTATGAATCTATTATATTTCGATTTGGAAAGCTTGTGAAGATCCTGCTTTTGTATTAATGTCCTTAAGGTGATGTAAACAATTTAGCTTTTATTCCAGAGCAGTTGTAATTTTGTGAATTCCTTTCCTCTACCATGTACTTGCCTGTTTGTGTGTTTGCAAGATTGCATGAGAAATCAATACAGTGACTCCATATCAAACAGTTTGTAGATCCCAGTGGGATTTGTGGGTTGTTCCACTGAACAGGTTTTGGAAAAAAAAAACAAAAAAACAATTAATTGCTTAGCAGCGTTGTATTAAAATGCCATCTAGTGGCCTTAGAAGCATTAGCTGCAGGTTTAAAAGACTGATGATGATGTGTTTTGATTGTTTATTTGTGCTTTAATA
This sequence comes from Lates japonicus, assembly GCA_033238685.1. Classification (NCBI taxonomy): domain Eukaryota; kingdom Metazoa; phylum Chordata; class Actinopteri; family Centropomidae; genus Lates; species Lates japonicus. The sequence continues at coordinate 166,237 of BRZM01000457.1, read as the reverse complement.
TAAACAAGTACACCTTTTTTTAGGGTCAGGGTTCCCTTTTTAATCTGTTTAAATTACATGTAACAGTTTCCTATCCACTAAAATTATGATACCATTTTTTTCTTGCCTTTATTTATTTTATATGTTTGGATGTTTAAATTAGCCAACGTTTATTTATTTATTTATTTTAACATTTTTGGATAGGCTGTGATGATGGCTAGACTTAATACAAAATAATGGAAGAACTCTAATCCTCTTTGGCATTAGTCATTCAAGACTAGAAAAACAACAAGAGAACTTAGGTAAGCTTTCAGCACAGTCATCAAAGAACATCATTTGTTTCTTTTTTGCAAAGTTTAATGTGCATCAGTCAGGTCCATCTGGGACTGTGGTGCTTTACTTTCTCAGAGCCTGCAAGTATACTTGGAAGGCAGCTGTGGTTTAACAGGAGTGCATTGCTCTCAGCTACAAGTGTGTGTTTGTGAGTGCATGTGTCTACACTGCAGGAGGCTGCAGTCACATGTTGATTAACTGTTTTTGAGCCTCCTGGAGTCTCTTGACATTCGCGTGTGGGTCATTCATGCTTCATTCAAGATCTCTCTGACAAAAGCAAAAAGCAATGGCAAAATGGACATCTTCAGTGCTGTTCAAAACGCAACACCACTGAGTGCGTGAGAGGTGCTTGAACTATGAATGCTGATGATTTTTAAAAACATACCAGTGTTTGTTTACATACAGGTACCTGCAGCTATACTCTCAACTTAACATATAGAGTAAATATCTTTCACCTGGAGTAGGTGCAGAGTGTTGCATTGTGAACTCTGACATAACTACATTATTATATAACAGTCAATAATAATATAAGAGTCAGCTGGTTTTCCTGCACTCATTGCACATCCTCCAACTCTGGAGGTGGCAAATTGAAGGTATGGCCAGCCATTATAACTGTGACTTGTGACTCACCCACACCAAACAAATGTTGTGCATTCCCCAAGGAGAAGACATAACTGCATCTTGTGTCATTTCTGGTCTTCAGCTTTAGAAGCTATTAATCTTTAAATCAATATCCTGAGTCTTACTGTAAGAGACTTTGGACCATATTACATCATCCAGTTCATTGACCTTTCGTCAGTGAAAACCCCAAGCCCATTCTGTTAAAAGTACTTGTTTTGAATAATTTTGTGGTATTGAAATGTCAAAATACTTGAAAATCACATTTTTATTTAATGCATTCTATTTTGTAAGAGGTTTATAGGTTTTTTGGGGGATGGGGATTGGGGGTTAAAGCATTTTTTCTTGCAATTTTCATATTGAAATGGCCAGTTAGTGTGATTATTGTGTTGTTGAAGTCAGTTGACTGTTAAAGGATAATGGTAAATGGGTAATACTTTTAAAAAAAACAGTCTACCAAAGATATCTCCTTTTCTAAATGACATGGGTAAGAAACACACAAATAGCGTGCTAATACGTGAAGTGTTTTGGTTCACAAATACGTTCCTGTCTTTCATCACCAGTATGCATGTGTGCATAAGTGATACACAATCCTGAAAAAAAATACAATCCAATTCATTTCAAATTAATCCATCCATAGAAATTAAGTTTTCTCCAAAATGTAAAATGCATGAACTCATAAAGAACACATTCTCCAGACCTAAAAGTTGTTGGTTGTAGTATTGTTTTACAACCTTTAAAAGTAGAAAGTGTGTTTAAGATATTATATTAAGAAGATTTGCATTCTTAAATAACACTGGTAACTTGTTTCTCCTTGCAAATGTTGACTTTGGATTCAGATTGCTGGTATATACTCATCACTTCTGCATCCTCTGCTTGTCTCCATGACAACAGGGACTCAGATGGAAGCTGTTGCTAAGCGCTGATTTCAGTAATCAGAGGACTAAGTGTTGAGTGAAACCTTCATTCTTCTCTGTGCTTTTCTCTACCTCTTTGCGTTGCGTTGCCTCCTCTGCTCCTCTCTCCTTCCCTCCTGTGCTCCTCTTTACCCTGACACTGAAGCTCAGAACACATCCTGTAAAGGTTGGGAACACACAGCAAGACAAGGATAGTACAATGCACTTATATATTCATGTTAAATAACAGAAATTGCGTTACTTTTCCTATCATGCTATTTACAGGTGTGATATTATATTCTGTTATTATTTTTGTTTCTCTGTTTTGTTTTCTCTGTGTTTGCATGCTTTTACCCAATGTTTGCTGTTATTCCCTCCTAAAACTGGTTGTGTGTGTGCATCTAGAACAGAAGCTTGGTGGACTATCCTCCCCTTTTCTTTCTCTGATTGTAAATTTTCTTTTTAAGTTCCACAAATCTCCTCACCCTGCTGCCTAATAACAGCCATCTGGTCCGCATTGCCCAGCCCATTATTGTGGAGCAACCACATTAACGGCTGCACTTGTGACTCAGCTCACACTCAATAAGGCCGTCCATTATCTTCACTGTTATTTACAAAAACGAATGAGCCTCTCTCCATGGCAAACTGATCTGGCTTCATTCATTTCCTCATCTGAAATGGCATTAACAAAATATGCTTGTAAAATCGGAAATGAAATCTCTGTTTACCTATGAGGGTAATGGGCATGCCTAATTGTTTTATTTGGATGCATGTCTATATTTGGCATGCATCAATATTTATGCATGCTTCAGGACTGACTGCTGAGTATAGAGGTAATTGTACTGTATGTATATTACAAGGCAAAACTGTAGCAGCTATAAAAAGAAGTTTTTTTGTTTTTTTTTTTTAAATCTGTGTTGTTCAAGAATTAGATTTTAAAAACATGTAAACATCCAAAATTGAATTTTAAACTATCTTGCCTTGGTTTAAATATTAATTAAGGATATTTTTTCAATAAATATCACTGTTTTAACAAAATGTTTTTTAAAAAATACAGAAATAAACAGTTGTTTACTGTTTCTTATTCAACTATTACTGTGTATCTGGTATATACCCAGTCACTGCTGATTGCCACACTGACTCATAAAAGTCCAGAGTCCATTATCTCCACAAAATGCCAGCTCTTCCTCTACACAGTCCAATTTGTACCAAATTAACCCACATTTCTAAATCCACAATTAGGCAGCTGGCTATCCAATCACAATAACAGAGGAAGTCAAGTACATGTGCTATCATCCAGCAGCATTGTGTGTTTATGAATGTGGATTTCTACCATAATCCTGCATTACCTAGTGTGAACAGAGCCTTTGCATGTGTAAGTGGCTGCCTAACAAACAGCCTAATGCCAGGGCTCAGAAACAGAATCAGTGAATGGATGTGAGAATGGTTCATTGCCAATATGCCATTGTCCTAATTTAACCACAGTGGTGGTGGGTGAAGTGAAATTAAAAGGATTTTTAAAAAAGTGATATAAAAACAGCAGTGTGATCAATATGGTCGAACAGATTTTTTGCTGTGGTTAGTTTATTGCCAAAATGACAAAAAAGTTGCTAACTTGGTCAACTGTCAGCCAGGTGGCTATTTCTATTCTCAACAATTACAAATTTTCTTTAAAACCATAGAGTACTGCAGTTAAAATGGAGGCTATGTTTGGTCAGTCAAAAACTGGTGGACCAAAAAGAGTGAGCTTTAAGTCTATAAATGAATTCTCAAGCACTTATCAAGAAATAATGTTCACATTCTTTACATATGAATAATCTGGATTTTGAGACTACAGTTCCCAGAGATTTTGGGTTCTTTGGTGTGGTCACATGGTCCAGTTGCACAGGTGTTCTTCAGGACTGGTGATTACCACTATACTGTTGTGCCCACTTTTTGTCTGGACTTTTCTTTTTTTTAACTTAACTTTTAATCCCAGCTCCAGGACTTCACCACAATTTTATCTGGTGAGTACTGCTCCTTATTTATTTAAGTTAAACCTTTATGAACCGATTATTTGGCCTTTGCGGCAGCACGAGTTGTAAAGTTGATTTGACGAACGAATTAGCAAACAGTTGCATTTTTACATATCCAGCAGATAAGGAGTCTCTCGTGACATTAGCATTAGCATTCATTTTGACTCGTATTTCTTGCCAGTGGCTACCTAGTTTTGGTCCTCGCCAGCTTCTGAGGGAAATATCTGGCTGTTTAGCAGCTAATGTTTGCTAGTTGATAATTTAGTCTGATTGCTCTTTGATGCTAGGTGCGTATGGTGGGATTTACCGATGTTTGGCTCAAAACTGTCGCCTACTGTACCTGAAAAACAGAAAGAAAGACGATCTGTCCATAGGGCCAAGGGGGACTGTAGAGCTGGGTGATAGCCTCATTCTCTGTTGCTTCATCATCACTAGCGACACCTTTCACATTGACTCTGGAACAGGCTTCTCTGGGGTCTGGGTTCTGACCACTTCTTCCAAATATTCTCACACATTCTCAACACAATATTCATATCATATTGATACAGTGGTGGAAAAATGTGAAAGCATTTAGAAAGAATGAGAAAGTTATTTTGTTGAAGTCTCGGTATTGCAAACTAGTACTGATTTCATGCAAACAGTTGCAGTGAGACCTATTGTCACATTGTAGACTACCTTATTGAGTGAGTTAGTGCTCTGCCCCCACCCCCCACCTATCAGAAATTCACTATGCCCTCAGAATTAATTGTAGTCAAACTGAATTGTGCTTTGGAATAAAACTTTCCATATGTTGCTAGGGTTAGTAGCAATGTGCAAACAAGATGGGTTGCCAGGTTCCATTGTGCAGGCAATTTGGTAAGATAAAAGTTTAATGAGGCATCATCTATCATTGTTGACATCATTTTACAGAACCCAGGAAATTAATGGATATGGTATTTGTTTGGCAAATGCAACTGGATCATAAAGAGCTAAATTGTGAATTAAGACTGTCTGGGATTTCTCCATTGCAATTTGCTGTCAGAATAGCGCTGTTGATATCTTCATTCTTCATGGTTTTAACATGTCCCTGTCATGTCTAGAATGCAGTTTGATTGTTATTGCAGATTGTACAGTGAAAATAAATCATTTACCATGCTCCATGTGCTCTCATTCATGTAAAATTGGTACTTTATTCAAATAAAACAGTACTTATAGTCTTCTTAAGATCCAGAGATATGGATGACTGTAATTTGCATATTTGCATATTTTTATTTTGTCTGGTTTTGAAAGTAATGAAACTGTGGCATTTTTCCTCGTAGTACCAGACTATGGGGATGTGATTGACATGGTGCTGCCTCCACTCTTAGCCTCTCAGATTTAGTTTACCATCTGCTTTTAGGTTCTTTAAAGGGGGACGCCTCCAATTTTTCTCATCACAGACTGTTCTTGTGGAGTACTATTACATATGAGAGGGAAATTGTACAAAGTTTTATGTGGCTCCAAAGGGAGCTTCTGGAAATCTGATACATTTGAGCTGAAAATGTCGGTTGGGGCTAAAGACTTTGAAAATGGGTGTAAAAAAAAAAAAAGACTCCTCTCAGTTGAAAAGAAGCAAGCCTATCAGATGTCTTTGGCTTGTTTGTCTCTGCTTGTTGTTGTTGTAGTAGTTCTCAGCTAAAGTAACCATGAGTAGTATAAGACACCTGAATGTAGGCCCAAACTGTCTGCAGTTGTGTTGCATTGTGGGTAATGTAGGTGCCAGGTTTTGACAAGGAAGAAGAATGTATGAAATAAAAAAGATATGTTTTTTTTTCTTCTCTAACTGTACATCATCACGGGTGGCAGTGGCAGAGGAGGTATGGTGAGTCGTCCACTAAGCAAAAAGCCGTTGGTTTGATCCCAGTCCTCATGTCGAAGTGTCCTTGGTGTCCAAATTGCCAAAACCAGTGTGTGAATGGGTGAATATGACATGTAGTGAGTAGTTGTTAAAATTAGAAACACGCAATATAAGGGCAGTTCATTTACCATCATGAGTCTGACAATGTTACTGGAATGCAAAGCTAAATAAGTCAAGTACTCTTTTAATGGGCATAATTACAGTTCTCAGTGCCAACTACAATATTATTAATTGGCATTATTACTTATTGCTGTTCTGGAACACTGTTCTATGCTTAACCTTTTCCAATGATTGACTGAGAATTCATGAGACTGGTCTTTAAGTTACAGAAGATGGCGATTTTTGGGTGGAGATTGTTCCATGATGCATTAATAGCAAAAGCTTAATCAGTTTTGGTAAATGGTTTTTGGAGCATCAGTCAATCTGGAAGATACTATTGGTAATATAGGGCTGAAACATGGCACAGCAGGGCTGAGTTATTGCTCCATCAAGAAAACATAATGTACATTAAAGTTGGACTGTTGTTGCTGCATTATATAGTTGTGTGTAATGTGTTCTTCTGAACACTGGGTGGAGCAACAGATTCTATGATCAGAATTAAATGATTAGAAGTGCTGCAGTGCCATCTTGTGGCATACTCCTCACTGTGCCTCTACAGTCAGTCCCTAAGCGTTTTGATTGACTCAGCTCATCTTTATGGACAAACTTTGTCATTTATATCATCCAACATACTCCCATAAGTACATATATTTTTGTCACTGTTAAGCCACACATTTACATGAATCTAAACGATTTACAGCTTTGCTCTACATGTTTAAGAGGGTCATATTACTCAGCTGTGACTGATTTCTGTGGTAACTGGGAGAACAGGTGGAACTAGGCCTCTTGTTTGGGGGAAATCTCCTTCTCCAGAGCAAATGTAACCACCTGTGGCTCCTATATTTTCCGGGAGAAAGTGAAGAGGACACACAAATTCTCCACTTTGAGCTGTAAATTGATCATCTCTGCTGTTTGATTCTACTTTCCTTCCCGTCTGCAGAGAGGAAGTGTGTGTGTGGGAGGTGGGTCAGGAGGTGTAAGAGATACACTGGGTGTTTAGCTGTTACAAGAGGCTCGCCTATTACTTCTGCGTATTGCTTGAGTGAATGGGTTGAGTGGGTTGGGTTGATGAGAAGTCTGGGAATTGGGATGAAGAACATGGAGCCTGAGTCAGTCTAATTTTAGTACATTTTTGATCATTCTGAAATGGATGTTTTCAAAAGCAGGATAACTTTGGAAGCGTACTTAAAATATTGTTTAGGGAAAATAAAAGGAACAAAATGTTTTAACAGTTTAAGTAGAGCTTTTAGGGGTTTGCATTTGAAGTTATGTTGCCAGTCATGACATGGAGGTTGCTGCAAGTAAAGAGGTTGAGCCTCAGCTGTTGTTGTGAACTCAGGACCTGGGTGACCAGACAGCTGCAAGGGCCAAGAAAGCAAAAGTTATTACGTTGCTGAGCAGTTGTCCTGTTTTTGGCCACTGAGCGTTATTATAGCTGAACGTGCAGTGAAAGTGAGGGCAGAGAGCTGTGTCCTCTAGGTCGCTTATAAAATATAAAAAGAAAGAAAGAAATTACTCAACGCTCAAGTAATTTGTGCAGCAAACAAGTAATATCTTGTACCATTGCACATAGACAAATAATGCAAATTCACTGAAATCCAATTTGTATTGCTAAACTAAATGTATTAACTTTAAATGTTTGATTAAACAAGCATGTGGCATGCATGTAACTTCCCATATTTAAGATATTACATGACTGTGGGTTGTATTTTGACAGGGACGCCAGAGATTAACTGTAGCCCACAAATTTAGGGGAAACCCCCTCGACCCTCCTGCCAGAATGCAGCTTGTTTTGAGAGTCAAATCAGCTACCCTGGAGATACTTCAGAGGAGAACCAGGGACAAGAGAGAGGGAGGTGGGGAAGGCAGTAGAGAATTTTAGGATGAAAAGCAAGTGATACCTTAGTCATGGCAGTGCCAACCTGCCTTGTGATGATCATGAGTGATATTTGGAAAGTCCCTGGAGGCCAAAAACCTTAGAGACCAAACGCGTTCCTTCTTTACCTCAGAGGAAATCAACATCACATTTTTAATGATGATTTTGTTATATTCATTTATTTTTTTTCATCTTGTGATGGGGAAGTCCTCTGGGCAGAGAGGGTGATGGGGCTTCAGGATGCAGAGGGAGTCTAGAATTATGGGCGATTGAAAGCTTTTCTGGACCGTGTTCAAGAAATGCTGACAAAGCAAGACTAAACATCGCAAACCGCAGTTGAAAGATCTGCACATGTGCTCGCTCCCCCTCCACTCCTGCCATCCCGGGATTAGTCCCATCCTGGGAGAGCAGCTACATTTACATGTGTTCAGGCAGGCGAGTACGCACACACACATGCTTTAAATGCATATGCCCTCTATAATTGGAGAGAAGGAAAGAAAGCAAAGCTGAGAAAGAGAGGTAGGTGTCAAGAATGATGGGAAAATTAGAAATATGAAACATAAAATTCCTGAGTAACCACAACTAGCAGTATAAATAAAGACAGCTACTTAGCAGATCAAGTATGCAGGCCTGAGAATCACTGGTAAGTTTTGTACTTGGACATGTACCAAAAACAATAAAACAGAATACATTATAATTGATTTAGAAAAGGATTGTGTTGGTGAGATTAATATTCCCAAAGGGATTTACGAAGGCATCCAACTAAAAAAAAAAAGAAAAAAGAAAAAGCTGACTAAAATTAGATTCATTTGGTAAATTTGAGTGGAAGGTGTTGTAGAGAATTTGATGGTCAAGACACGCTCATTCAAGTCATATTTTAGAAAATTCCTGCTTTTGAAGCAATTGATCCAATCTAGATTGCAGTAGATTTCAGATACACAGCAGCCATGCTCCACAATACACTAATCACATTTGGCAGCCTGGCTGTGACCACTCACTCAGGGGCATTTTGCCCTGTCATAGTGAGAAAAAGCACAAGTGTAACTAATAACATCAATAAAGGTTTCATTACATTTCCATGTGCCGCTTGTATGGAGACTCTGGCACTGCCAGATCTTAATGCAGTGCTGCTGTTAATTATGTATTAGTTACACCTGTGTCGGATAAGTTGAAATGTCAAACACAGAGTTCAACATTTCAAAATAAAGTTGTTTTTTTAATGCACTATATATAATAGACACCAAGGGCTATACTGCAGAAGGGGTCAACATTAATCCAGCTATTATAACCTTTCACACCACCAGGCCTGCCTCTGAGACTGCAAAAGCACCTAACCCAACATGACTATTTAGAATATTGTGGATGAGAAAAGGAGCAACTGTTATCTGCTAACCAAACAATGTAGCTTGTAGCAATGTAACTGTCTTTCTGGCCATTGCAGTGATTTCATCTGTTATTGTGTGGGTTTCTAACCTCCAGTAACCTTCACCATTTAGCCAGCCCATCTGGTTGCCCTGTGCCGTTTCCCGTCTCCCTCCCCTGCAGCATTGAGAGCACCTCTTCTCAGGGATATCACACCACAAAGCAGTGAAAGGTCTGTTTTATTAAAAAAGCCATCCCTCCAAACTACAGATCACCTTTCACATTCGATCATATAATTCCTGTGCACCATCCTACCCCACTTCAGTGCTGCCAGGAACTGAAACGCTAGCTACCTTGCTAGCTGTGTTTGTGTCTGCATGTATGTGTATTTTCTATGCATATCTTTGTCCAGAATCTCTGCTATCTGTGATTTAACTTAAGAGAAGGGAGATTTCTTTTTTTTTTTTTCCTTTTTTTTAAACTCAGTATAAAGAGTACAAAGTTAAACAAGAACAAAGAACAAACTTACAGGGACATGTTTCCACTCAGATCATTGGATTGTTTCAGAGAAATAACTGGAGTTCTATTTTCAGATAATTTCAGTCTCTGTTCCATGCACTGAAATAGAGTATGAAATCCATTTCTGTATCAACATATTCTCTCTTGTTCATTGGTGCTTGTTAACATTTTCCCTTCAGCCCACTCCTCCTCCATGAAACCATAAAAACACTCAGGCAGTAGCAGGGACAGTCTAGCACCAGGCCCCATGCCTGTAAGGGGTCAAAGTTCAAGCTCATTAGCTGCTACAGTGAATAGTTCGTCTTGCTGGCACAAGCAAGGGTTTACTACATCACTCTTTCTGCATCCTGGCAGGGCTCAGTTTAGTCTTCTCTCTGTCATTCTCCTTCATGTGCATCTCAGACCTTTAAAATTCGACACTGCCATTACTTCATAACCAAGTGACATCATGGCTCTGTCACTAAGACAAATGGCAATTTTTCTGTGTTTTCTTCTTCTGAGGAGTGATGCAGCTAGCAGGGTTGCGACATGTGACTGGAAGTGGGTTGCACAGGATGACTTGGACAATGGAGCGTTCGGGGAAAAAAGCAGGTCCCTTCTTTTGACTCTTGGCTGAAGAACATAGAAGAAACTTGTGAGGGAGACTTTTATCTTTGGTCATGGGGGAATTTTACTTGAAAAACAAAATCGTGATCCAGTGTGTAATACATCAGACATGAGATTTAAATTGTTTTATTGAATCTTTTTGAGAATCTTGTTGAGTGTGTTTTATGAATACACAACCGGTAAGCTGCTTAATGACTATTCAAACAGGCAGACATTTGATCTTCAGTTTATGTTGATTTTGAACCCAAACCAGGCAGTTTATTTTTCGAGGTTCTGGCTGTGGGTGTCCTTACTGAGTACTAGCATAATGCTTATTCCTGGCCTTCCTGAAAAGTCAACATTGTGCTGTCAAACATCGTTGTTGTTTCTCTATGAAATATCATGAATATAATTGTCGCTGAGCGCCGACTGTTGTCATGTTGATTCTCGACATGGGAGAAAATGATGGCGCGGAACCAAACCAAACATTACCTTAAGGGAGTAGAGAAAGGAGGGTTGGAAACCACAGACTCCAGTCTTACTCTAGTTTTGTATTACTGACTGTTCTGTGGTCAAGGCTGACCCTCCCAGACACACACTCCACCTTTGACCATTTACCTACACCGAGTCATGCCTTCCATCTTGCGTCATTGAAATCAAAGAGCACCAAGTTTGGAGTGGCATGCTGGCAACCAACTAGCATGACCGTAAAGTTTGTGCATGTTTTATCTTTTACCCTCTAATATCTTGCCCTTAAACAGCAAACACGCTGATCTCATTTTCATTCATTCAAATCACCATCAGCCTCCTCTGGTCCAAATATAACCTGCTGCATTTGCATCAACCGGTGTATAGCTACTGCAGTCAAAACGAACTGTTCATCTCCAGCACAGAGGTGACAGTTATCAGACACTGATCTAAAGCCTTAAAGCCACAGTTCAGGGCCTAAATGTCGCTTGCTGGGTCTCCTTGTCTGTGAGAGCAAACGACGGTCAGAGACCCAGCGTTGGG
>BRZM01000457.1:119120-154009 GCA_033238685.1 Lates japonicus | reverse complement strand
TTCACAGTTCTATTGTGAATTAATTTTGTAGTACCAGTTGTTTGTCATATATCTCCTTCCTTCATCTAAAGGTAAAGATGTAGAAACTGAATATTTACCATACTATTCCCACCAGTCATAAGATCATTATCTTTCAGTAAAGACGGAAGGATTAAAGGGAGGTCCAGGGGAGCTAGCAAAGTGCAATAATGAAAGAAAGAGGCTAGATAGCATCTTGGCGATCCTCACTGACAACCAGCACAGATACTGGCTGCACTGGCACGATGGGGAGAGGGTCGGCCTTTGGCCTCACGGTCACCTCGATGCCGGGAACCGCTGGGAGGTTTCTCCTCATGTACTTCTCTGCGGGCCAACTGTGTCCACATAAACCTGCAAACACCAGGACAGATGAAAGAAGGCAGACCGACAGAGTGAAGAGAAAAGGTGAGAGGAAATGAGTAACACAGAAAAAAAAGAAGTTGTGGCAAGAGAATGCGACATTACAGCGCATCCACAATCAAATGACACAACCCAATCAAACATTAGATGTGCACATTAATACTCATGTAAATTACTTGTTTACCTCTTTGAGCTGTACTCCACTGTCCAAGGCATACTGTACTAGGCCAATCGCTGTATCATGTGAGAGAGCATTCAGGTTGTATTTTGTCCTTGAAGCAAGAAAAAATTATGTTAGTGTGTGAATTTCAGTAACAAGCCTTAGTCTGTGTGTATGATGCCATATGTGCCAAATACCTCTGTAACATGCTGGTAGAGATGATGTTGGGGAGAGAATCTCACCGCAGCGCCAGCCCACAAATTTCTGGCTTCATCAGTTTTTGGAAAGAATTTTCTCTTTCTGCTTCTGTTAGGGGTCTTCTGAATCTAGTAAGGGGTAAATGCATCAATCAGTATGCATGTATTAATATTGCAAGTAGCATCTATTAACTACCTGTGCACCATCCTGCAGAGATACAGGCCAAGGATTACCTGCCACTTTCAAGTCTTTCGCTCTCCTTTTGGAAACTGAACTGAGAAACATATACCATATACCATGAGCCTGGATCACAAAACATATAGTATAGTATGTATACCACCACGTCTCCATGTATAGTCATTACTGAAGCAAATGACAGTTAATCGAATCATTATCTAAACATCACTTACCAGCACAGGCCCCCTGCACTGCCTCATCCAATGCCCAAACAACAGTCTCTATCTTGCAGACATCAGGGATCTGGGAAGCCAGTCGACAGCCTGACAAGTTGTCTTTTTCTAAAGGACTGAGATCCATGACTGCTGGCAGAAGGAAACACAAAATAAATTTTTTCAAGAAATAATTTATCGGAGCTGCCCTCACAGTCCACTGACCTTAACATCCCTGAATCTGTGGGCATATCTTAAACATTCTGTCTGACGAGTCCTAAATCAAAAGAACAGGCATCTGTTCTTTAAGTTCATCGAAATACAAAAGCAATTAATTAATTTCTGGGGGTTTTTTTTTTGGGGGGTACAACAACTCCCTGTCATGTTAGCTACAAAAAATGACAGACACACACGTATGTGGCGTTGTACTGTGTATGATACTGTAGCTGAATGCTACACCTGTCGATGTAACACTGTCAATTATAGAGCAGTAATACGTGCGACAGAACCAAATATATACTTATACAAAATCATAGTGTTATTAATACACAAATTCTGTGTAAACAGTTATTACCTGACACGTACAGTCAATATGTGGAACGTTTGATACTCAGTTTTTACGTTTACGTTCATTTTACCTTCCCAATAAAAAGGCTTCCATTCTGGGCCCCTTTTGTTGTGGTACTCCCACAGGAGAAGTAAGGTAGCGATATAGTCATAAAAAATCCTGTATTTCAGCCTCTCTGTTGTCACGGTTGTAAATATTACTTAACATATTTTTGTCATTACTTTGTGCAGGGGCAAATTTCTGTCATCACGACTGACCAGGAAATTTCGTTATTTACCTCCTTCTGTCAGGTATGTTTCTGTGTTTAATGTGTTGTACTGCAATTTCTCCTCTTTTTCAAAGTTTCTGTGGGTCAGTAAACGAGACCTCCTCCAAAGATACCCATAGTGTGTGCTAATACTAACATAACAGCACACAGTTTACACTGACATTTAAACTACTGAAACGGACCTTTTTAACGAGAAAACATAGATGTTTTCTGTTTAAACGACGAGTTTAGGTTGTAGACAGAAACATTTGAGCAGCACATTTCATGATAGATCTGACTAAAGCCAGTTCTTACCTGTAAACGATTGACGTTTGTCAGCTTAGTGTAATGTTGGTACAGATTTGGCGCTTGGGAATGACGTATCTTCTTCTTCTTCTTCTTTGTGTTTTAAAATTGTAGGCGCGTCACCGCCACCACATGGTCTGAGTCTGACCTGGAAACTTTACTAAGCTCAGTAGGATTCTGTGTGGTGTAACCATACATATTTTCAGTGCTGAAAGTAACGAAATGTATTTACTCAATACTGTTAAGAATGCTTACAATTTATGGCACTTGTATTTTCCATGTGTAGCCTATTTCCATTTTATGCACTTTATGCCTCTCCACTTTCAGAGTTGCAGTTACTAGATGAAAGATTTTACATACTGGATAATATAACAAGCTCTTAAAGTACAAGTTTAAATCAGTAGTTTCCTAACCTTTTGGCCTCTGATGTCTTACAAAACACAGTGTGTAGTCTCATTTGTTTACAGCTCCACCAAATAGCCCAGTAATGTTTTCCCTCCTAAACGTCTCCACGTGGTTTTAATTTCAATAAATGTTCAAATGATCGCATATCTCTTACCAAAAATCTGAGTTTAGAGAGTTCAAAAAATTATGATGACATCTCTAGCAGCGCTTCGTTTTAGTTCCACCAACAGGTCAAGCGGAAAATTACTGAAATGATTAAAGAAACCAAAACATCTCCACCTGAAGCTGGAACCATACAAAGTTTTGGCACCTATGTATGAAAAATGACTTTTAACAGTTATTTAAATTGTTACCAATTAATTTATAGTGAACTAATCAACTATCAGCTGCTTGTGTTACTGATAGGTAGTGATATTCTATAAGCTCCTTGTGTTTTATATGCAAAATAAATTGTGTATTGTGATATTTCTGTCTGAAATGTTATTGAGCTGACTAAATTGAAAATTGGATTAAAAGTAAATACTCAAGTAAAAGAAATTACAAGTAGCTCAAAGTATGGACATGTGTCATGCCAGATTTGACTTGTTCATCTTCCATCCTGTGTAAAGGCGTGAAAACATATAGTTCAGTTAATTAGTTACAATTGAACACATTATATGTACATTACATCACAGAAGTGACCAAAAAGTGTAAAATGTAGAAATATGCTTCTCTGAATTAATCTCATGTCCGTGGTATGTGGCCAAGAGGACTAGAGCTGTGACCAAAATCAGTCTTGTTTGACTTCTTCCTATTTATTTAACTTTCTTTTCTTTTTTCCAAAATGTATTTATACCAATTCCTTACATTGTCTACGGATCTTCTTCTTTGAGCCACCATATCATTTCTAACTAATATATGTATTTACTGTTATTTAATGTTTTTCTTCCATCAATAATCCTACTACCCCCCCACCTCCCTCCCCCTCCCAAGGATACTTTCCCTTTCCCTCCCAAATTAATTTCACCTTCTACACCTCACATAATGTCACCTCTTATTGTGTAACATCTCGCTGCCTCCGTCATTATCTTTGTTTTTCATCACCCTCAAACACAATGTCAGCACAGTGAACTTGGCATTTTGATTTTGGATGCCCTCTGAATAGGTTTTTAACTGCAGCTGAATGTGGAGGCAGGGAGGCAGCCTCAGGTGGAGAGGAGAGGGCAGAGTGAAAGGAGAGCCATGTACAAAAGAATCCAAGTGTACGCCAGTTACTGAGCTGAAATTGGCCTTGCCTCTGGCTCTTTACACCCACCCCTTCTCTCTCATTCTGTCCCTCTCCTCTCGCTGAATGGCTCTCTTTGTCTTTCTCAGTAACACGCAGTCCCCAGCCGATTAAATGTGGGGAATTAGTAGTCAATTTTAGCCTACAACACACAAACACACTAAACAGCTTAGGGTGGTGGGGCTCTGATTGTGTTGTTATTACAGTTCACACGTCAGCAGCATGTTTTTAATTTTATTTTTTTCACCCTTCCCTTGCTAACTGCGCCATGTGTTATCTCCAAACCAGCACTGCTGCATAAAACAACAACCTTACACATTTTTTTTTATAAATAAATTGATTTAATAAATGACAACAATAATATTTCAACATTGCTTTTCTTGTAAGGAAGCAAAATACTCAAGTGAATGTATAGGCAAACACTTTACAAAACTATCCAGAATTATACAAAATGGAAGAAGCAAAGGTGTGACACACAATGCATTATTACTTACATAAAAATAATAACTACATGGTAAGAGGGTCAGTATAAAATGATAAAGTATGCATCACTTAATAAAGGTGAAGCCTGTGGTAATGACCATTATTCACATTGCTGAAGAGGAGGAGGGCTATTTGGGCAAAACATAGGGAAAAAAACTGGCCTACATGCAGCGCAGAACGGTCGTACATGTGATTCTAATCCTTAAGTAGGACCCAAAGCTGGCCAATTATCTCGAGAGGTTTGGCTGAGACTTTGCACTTATAGATTTTAACTCAGTTATTGGATAAATCAGATGTGAATCAGCAAGATGTTAGGCACTTAGCAAAAAAAAAAAAAAAAGGAGACGACTGAAGCGGAGGTTTAAGGTACTGAAATGTTTGAATACCTTCAGTCAATCAGGTATCCAGGGTCGTACTCCTTTGCTATTGGCACAAAATGAATAGAAATTGAGGTACGTGTCCAAGACTGAGCGATAAGCTGAAATATATCTTTAAGAGCTCTCTTTCCCTCTCTTTTTCCTATTTTCCCCTTAAATGCTTAATTGTTCAGTGAAGTCCATGTAAAGAGAGGACAGAAGTAACAGACTGTGCTATCTACAGAGAAACGAAGGTTGCAACTACTCCCAGGGAAACATCTTACTGAAACAAAAACATGCTTTTTTTTCCCAAAGCAGTGGCGCAGATGTATAAGTGTAATATCAAATCAGTCACAATAAAGTTACATCCTAGGATATCAACAATGACAATAAACTTACTACTCATATAAAATAACACAATAACATCAAAAAAAACATCCTTTAGTTTGGTTAATAAAATCTGATTACATCAGTCTAAACCCATCGCTTCTGGGTCAAATCAGAGTCACTCGTCAACATCTCGTCTACCTCTTGTTTACACACTTGCTGTACATCCCAACTCACATATTTATGATGGCACACGTTTGTTAAGGTTTATTTATTTCTTGATTGGCTGTTGACCCATGATTCACACTTTATACTGTGTGAGTTTGTGGCTGTTTTTTTTTTTCTTTTTTAACTGTGTAAGGCCCCATGGATGCGTCTTGCATTATATTGGCTAAAAAAGTAAAAACCTCTAATATAACATCAATATGGCATGGACACACACGCATATGCACAATCACACACTCACATATTTGCACACACACAGACACACAGATCCACTCACACGCTTCCCATATTTCCCTCTGCTCAGCTGGTCTCCCTCAAGGTCTTGTGAGTGTGGTGTAAACAGGCTGCTCCCAGTGTGTGGGGCTGTGAGAGGGGGCCACACTGGAGGGGTCTCCTATGGTAGTGTACAGAGGCCTCTGTGTAGGGCCCATGTAGGAGAAGGCTGAGTACAGCCCTGGGGCCTGGCTTGAGTGGGCATAGTATGCCCCGGGTGCCTGGTGATCTCCGTACTCAAACTGAGCCCTGGAGGCCAGCGAGGGGAAAGCGGAGCCGTAGTGAGGGAGGCTGAGCGGGGTGTAGGTGACATGGGTGCCTGAGGAGGGAGAGGACGAGGCCTCGGCGTAGTGGCTCCCAGACGCGGACTCGCTCTTGATCTGGGCCTTAGAGGGGTCAGAAGAAGACGGGGAGGCCTGGGGCTGCTGCTGCTGCTGTTTGGATAGCCAGGCGGAGTGTCCGCTGGCGGCGGCCAGGGCGTAGGCATAAGACGAGGCCGAGGATCCGGCCGCGGGGGCCCCGGTTCCGCTCTGCGGGTGGCCATTCGGAGGGAGGTACTGGTCGAACTCATTTACATCAAACGGTTCAATGTTGGACATCACCTCATGGCTGATTTCGCCGATGTCCATAGTGCCAAAGTCGATGTGGGGTTTAGCACCCGATGATGAGGGCCCACCGGATGCACCTTCAGCTCCCACCCCAAGGGCTCCCCTGGACCCCCCTGATCCTCCGGCCGCCCCTGCTGCCCCATCCCTCTTGGCATCTGACAGTTTCCCAGACTGGAGCTCTGTCTTTGGAGTGGTGGGGGGCGTGGGTGGGCTGTGACCCTGTCCTATAGAGGAAAGAAGAGAAGGTACAGGTGAACTTTGACATCAGGTACAAGAAAGTTTTATTGTCTTCTTGTAGTATTGCTCACATTCAGCAATTGTTGCTCAAATCTGCTGCTCTTTGTTTGATTTTCCTCAGAAAAATATCTCATGAAATGTCCAAATACAGAGCCACCTACCAGCAGGATGGTGGTGGTGATGGTGGTGGTGGTGCAGGTCACCCAGGGGAGACCCAGCCCCGCCGTTGTGCTCGAGATGCAGGGTCTTGTAGTGTGACTGGGAGTGGCTGGCCTCCCCCTCTCCTTGGCTATCGGACTCACTAGCAGGAGCTAGTTTGCCGTTTTTGCGTCTCCGGGGCTGGTACTTGTACTCAGGATAGTCCTTCTTGTGCTGTTTCCTCAGCCTCTCCGCCTCCTCGATGAATGGTCTCTTGTCATTCTCGTTCAGCAGCCTGAGGGGAGAAAAAACAAGGAGTGATTTAGTCTTATAAGCCTTCTGAGTTAATGGGAAATTATTTTTCCTTGAATATGAACATCATGTTGCTATCAGTCCTGTGCGTAATTGATGAATACAAAAATAGTGAAGGACACGACATAAAAACAAGTGTTTTACTTGTTAAGAATCACCAGTTTGGGTTCATAGATAGCCCACTTCTACATTTAACTTAAGTCTATACATCCCCTCATATACTTTACGCACAGGCTGCACAGGAAATGTGCCACTGTATGGCCACACTGTTCTTTTCTGGGACAGCCTCTCCATACAAACCTCCACAGTTTGCCAAGGGTCTTGCTGAGCTCCGCGTTGTGCAGGTGGGGGTACTGGTCTGCCAGTTTCCTCCTCGCCGCTTGAGCCCACACCATGAAGGCGTTCATGGGCCTCTTGACGTGGGGCTTCGCTTTGCTTCCGTTATTTACGCGCACCGGCATAGGCACGAGTGTCCAGTCATATCCGTCCAGCACCTGGCTGACCGCCTCCCTGATACCGATCGGGAAACGATCGTCTTCTTCGTCCGACTTGCCTCTGGATCTGCCTCCGTCGTCCCCGCTGCCGTCCGCGACGCACAGCGCGGCCAGCTGCTGAGGCGGCCCGGTCAGAGGCGAGTCCTGGCCGGGCGGCGCTCCGGGTTGAGTCGGTGACAGCGAGTGACCATCGTCTGACCCTCCGGGACTCAGCTCCGCCTCGGACAGGCTGTGCTCCTCGCCCGACATTTTATTTAAACTTTCAACTAATGACAAGACAACCCTCGAATGCAAGATTGATTTCAGACAGAGTCCAAACTATTCAGTGTAATTAAATCGGTTTAATTGAATAAGACGCTTGGAGTCAACGACGATCCCAGTTATTGCTGACTCTTCTCAGGCAAAGCCATACTGCTGCGTAAAAGTGTCCAAATCCTTTCCACCGTCGACTGGAAAACCTTTTCAGCGAAATCCGCTACACCTAAAAATCATAGCCAGTATAATAGAAACAATTTACTACTAATAAACTCCACAAGTTAATTATAGTTTTAGTTTAGCTGTGAATCAAATATGCCCCGGTTTATTTCAAGTTTAACAAGGTAAGAGTTTGAGCGGACTAAATGTGACCATATTACGGCCAAAAATGCGTCTCTAGCCAATATTAATATTAATATTAATAATAATGCGAATGCAATTTGGACGAAATAACCGAAAAATTATATATTTCAATTGAAAGCCAAATTAAGGCCAAATCTATTTCAGTAAAAATAATTATACAGCTGGCACATAAACACTGATATGAAATATAACCTTTTATCATAGAAATTTTTGTTTTAAAAAATTACATAACTTACCAATTTAGATGTCCAGTGGTTCAACATGGGAGTGTGTGGCTGACTGTAGAGCCGATGAATGGCTGCTCTGTGTGGCAACACCGGAGCCTTAAAGAGCGCCTTGTGAGAAGGACCGGGAGAAAAAAAAAGTGATTGAAAGTGGAAAACATTCCCAGAGAGGCAGCATTCCAGCACAGTCTAGACCCCGCCCCCCTCGGCACCACGCCGCTCTCTGATTGGCCCTCTAATTATCCCGCCGCTCTCTGATTGGGCGGGAGCGATACACCGCTAATGCCCGTCTGTCCATCACTGCAACATATCCAACAGAGAAGAGGTGAGATTTTACATCGGAGTGGCTTAAATGACTCTACAGTGCGCCCATTTAGAGGCAGGAGAAGGCCAGCTTTGTTGGACGTGTTGACATGTTATATCAAACAAATAAACAATCATGAGGAGAGTTATTGCCTCCTGTGGTCACGTTTCTCAAAAAAAAAAAAAAAAGGGGGGGGGGGGAGAGAAAAAAATCCCTCATGAATTGTAAAGCTCAGCTCTGATTTAACCGGATTCAGTCTGATACAGGAAATAACGCTCATAATTTTCAGTGACAGTCTTTATGACAAAAAAGGAATAATAACATATTGTTAAAGTTACCAGATATAGAGACTAAGTTAGGCAGATGAATAAGCCTACTTCTTTAAAAAAAAAGTGGCGAGAGAGAGAGAGAGAGAGAGAGAGAGAATAACATAAAGCATGACTTAGTAGCTTATGTGTGATTGTCTATATTTGGGTCAGTGATCAATATGATTAATGCTAATTAAAACAGCATCTATATGTTTACATTTATGACCACCAAATAGTTTATGAGAGCATTATTTCTACGCTTTAAAACAATAACGAAAAGCTGGTGTAGTGGTGTTATTTTACTGGTAAAAAAAAACAAAAAAACGTAAACTTGTGACATCTAAATAACACCAAATGACTTAGGCAAATGGTATAGCTTTATAATCAAAATATTTTTTTATTGGGCTGCTTCATATTTGAACCGCAGATCGATGTGTAACTGAACAGCAGAAATCATTTATCAATAATCCAATCTAACAGTCTGATATCCAGTTGTTTGTTTAATACGACTACCGAGGGAACTGGGCGACTTGTAGACTGGAAACATGCAGGATAAAACTGTGAGTGGTGAAGTGGCTCCTTCAGACTGACTAATCATGGGGAGGATATTTCTTAAAACGAATACAAGTCACGGTTTCAACAATAAATTGAGATATTAAACTAATCTCGCGCTTTGTAATCGTTTCCTCCAGCGAAACTGGTGCCGTAAACAAAGTGCCATTTTTTTCCCCCTTCCTTCTGCGCGATGGTCGATTTGTACACAGCTTGTAGGCCGCGATCAGGGCCGTTAAAGCACGGCCTGATGGGAAGGAAGAGAATCGACTTTAGCAGCATCTGATGCGCACCCGGACACACACACACACACGAAATGAATGCAACAATAACCCCTGTGTGTCCGTTGCCTCTCATGTCGAGGCTGGCTCTCAGTTTTCTCCCTCTCTCTCTCTCCTCTCTCTTTGCTCTCTTTGTCTCCATCTCAGGTGAATTGTAGCCATGTGATCAAACGCCCAAGCCTCTATCCATTAACCCTCGTAAATGAAAAAAAAGGGGGGGAACAAAAAGCAGTTTTGTGCTGCAAACATGGAAAAAATTGATAACAGAGAGCGATGTGTGCGTCTTTCTCCCCTTATGTCCGAGCATAGACACTGGGTCGCGCACACATAGAAAATGCTCTGGAGCAGACGGGACACATGGATCTCTCTGTTTTCTCCCGTTCCGACACTTTTCTATCTCTAAACACTCTCTGCAGCACCTGGATTTGGGCCTGTGCTGATGGTAGGGGGCTGTGTGTGGGGATGAGGGGGTGATGGGCGGATGTGTGTGTGTGTGTGCGTGTGTGTGTGTGTGTGTGTGTGTGTGTGGGGTGGACACCTAGACATGCTGCACCCCACCGACCCAACCGGCAACACATAGGATCCTGCACTGAGGCCTCCGAGGCTTGTGAAGTGAGTGGTTTTTGTCAGTATTAAGACGTGACATGAGAGAGACAGAGAGAGGGAGAGAGGGAGGGGGGTGGGGGGGAGGGTCGATGCTGTTGTTTTGCAGTAAAGTGTTTAAAATGTGCGCGTTGTTCTGCTGTTTGTTCATCACAGACCAGAGGGCTGGAGGAAGCTGCGGTTTTACGGAGAGTGTTTAGTTAGTGCAGCTGGATCACGGCCCCCCAGGGAGTCTGTCTGACAGGGCAAGGTGGTTTTTCCATAGTAACAGAGTGGGTCCTTAGTGAGGACATCCATCACAGAATTTACCATTAAAACGTGGTTAATATTGCATTTTATTATTATTGCAGATTGATAGTAATGTTGCATTTATACTGAGTTCAAACAGCCTTGTGTAACTATAGCGTATAATCTACTGTATATTCCGCGACTCGACATTGAGTGTTAGGTAACTTTATATTGCTGTGAGCTGCAGTGACTTCCTTATTACATTAATAATTAGTCTGTTTGATGTTTTTATTTCCTGTCGCCTCACCTTTGACTTGATGTGAAGCCGAATTGCGGAAGATTTAACTTTTTTATTTTATTTTAATTCCCGTGGTCTTTACTGGATTGTTCCTGTAAAACTGCTTCTTTTTTTATCTCTCGAAGTTGTATTTTACTATTAGACTTATAGTGATTCCGTTTCATATTAAGTTGGTTATGGTGGTGATGTTTTAGAATTAAACAAAACGTACGGAAAATTGATTGAAAAAGTCTGAGAGTTTTACAGTATTGCCTGAAGCATTCTTTCTACTATTTACTAAAAATATATCAAGATGGAAACGACAGCCTAATATTCGGCCTCTTTTTTTATAAACTGTGGGACAATACAATTTGTATTCAGGCCAAATTCTACTTTCCTACTCGTGTGTGAGAGCAAATGTTTGGAAATAGCCCAATAATCGAAGTTTTAAAAAGTTTTTTCCCTACAAAGATTAGTCCTGAAACGTAAAAATCAAAACTATCACAAGCTTTTTATTATACAATGGATGCGTGTATATATATTATTAATGTAGACCTACTTAATTATAGTAACTCATGATTATTATTAAATCTTTAACAATCGAACAAAAAGAGAAAGAAAAACGTCGTTTCCTTTAGAAAAAATCCCAAACGAGATGTCTGATGTTTAACGAAGTCTTGTCCATTATTTTGAAAATTCGATGTCATTTTTCACATTAACGTTTATTTCTTTTAACGAATGAAATGTGAAGAAAGAGGCGAACTTTGCGGTTTGTTCGTCAGTGGTGGATTTGTCTCAGGAGGCCTCAGAAAGTTGCTTACCACTCCTACAGGGCTTTAATTCGATTTTCGTGTTACATATTTATTATGTTCTGTTGTTCTCAGGTGTAATTTCCCCTAATTAAGCTGTTTCATGTCTCTACTGTTCGGATACTTGTCTTTAGAATATTTTCATCTAAGTTTTTATTTTCATATATCCCACCCTGTTTTCTGTTCCTCAGAGTTGTCTTTTTGTGCTGCAGATGTTCAGTGAAAACGGTGTAGAAAAAAATGTGAACTTCAAAATTAAAGCAGATCAATCTGAGGAGAAACTTCAGAAACTGAATGTCAAGCCTCTTCAGTTTAACTTACAGAGCCTGTGGTAAAGATATGAGCTGCTCCAGCTGATTCAATATAAAGCCAGAAGCAATTGATTGATTGATTTTTTTTTTTACAGCCATTAAAAACGTTTAACAACTTTTTTCCTCTGTCACTCAAATAGTATTAAACTACATGTTTCTGTATGATATTTTAACAATCAAACAACAATTTCGTATCCCTGATCTTTGAAATTCTTTAGACATTTTAAGAAACTTTTTTTGTCATCAGTGAACACTCTGAAAAGATTTGTAAAAAGTACAGTAGGTAACAGTTTTGACAGGTTGACATCACACCTAATGATCAAAATCTCACAGCTTCATAAATGTCTCACTTCGAGCTCATAGTTTGCTCTTTTAAAAACATGTGTAGCCAAGTTATTTTAATGGAAATGAGTCACCTCGTGGAGATTACACCTGTTGGCCAAATCTAAATGAAGAAATGACACCTGTTACTTTGTTTTAAGCTGATTCAGTTCAAATGTACAGATAAAACAAGAACGAGAACAGTTTGCTCTGAATCTAAAGCCGCCGTGCATTTTCAGACATCTTCTATGTCCTGTCTGAAACTGTCATGGGCCTCGGGGGCAGCTGTAACTTGTTAGAAAATAGAGCTCACATGGTTGCATCAGTCCCTGTGCTAACCTGCCATGTGACTGCAGTAATGGGCCTCTCCATGGCTGCACAGACCACTGTGTCACAAGAGCCCGTTTCCTGCGGCTCCTGGGGGAGAGCGGGGAGAGGATGGATGGGAGGACAAGGTCCCATGATCAGTGGGGGAGGTCAAAGATCACCATCAGCAGGGGGGGGGTCGGAGAGTCGGCCTTCAGGTGCGCACTTGGACACAGGAAACTTTTTTTTTTTTTTTTCCACGTGTGATCGGGATGAAAATGAGTCATCTTAGGGGATGTGATCACGGTAGATACTTTTATTTCTGGATACATTTTGTTTGAGATGTTTCCAGACAGAGAATTAGGCAATCAGGTGGTGGGGAGGACAAAGAAAGTAGGAGAGGAGAGAAAGAGAGAGCAAGAGCAAGAGAGAGAGAGAGAGAGAGAACGCCCTTTTGCTTTGGCCTTAATAGTTGAACAGCTCCCAGGGGAAATTCTTGAAATCTGACGATGGACGGAGAGAGAAGGCAAAGAGAGAGAAAAACAGAGAGATGCAGATAGTGTGTGAGAGAGAGGGTGAGAGGGATGCAGATAAGGGAAGCATGCACAGCGGTCAAATATTCACATGCTGGGTCACATTCTGCATTAAACTGATGTATAATTGGTGGAAAGCATTCACTCCCATGTCAATAGGCACATTGGGCCTGAAATGAATGGCGTCATTTGTTCCAAATGATGACGAACTCGACAAAAGGATCCAAAAATGATATGTCAGAAATGGCAGAGACTGGTTCAGAGGCATGTTTGCTTCTTTCTTATGGCAGCAGATTTCATCGCCCTGTCGTCCCTGCGAGGTTGAAAACGCCTGCTTGAAATGAGTTTATCTGTAGAAACAAGGGCTTTTCTCATGCTCTGGGTTTCTTCTGCTTTTTCTCGGTTTGTGGAAAACACTGTACGTAATTCATAAATGCCATTTCCTCTCAGGGTTTGTGCGAAAAACAGTTGAGGTCAGTGCTTTTGCTCGGGGAATTCCAGCTCTGAAGCTCGACTATCAATAATACTGAGCTTCATGTGACTCGAATATTTTGACTCAGACTTTCACACTGTACTGTATCATTAACAGCTCTTCCTCCAGCTGATGTCTGAGACCTGTGCAGTGATTGACAACAACTGCATCTCTACCACCTCAGAGGTTTTGTGGGTAAAGAGGATCAGACAGTAACTTCTTGTGACTGGATGTCATCTCAAGTATTTACACGTGGATTGAGAAATGTATGAAGAACAAGCGTCCTGTTGGGACGTTTAACAGGTCATAAGCTAAGTTTGGATGCAGAGAGTGGTTCAAGACCTCGCTTTTATTTTGAAATGAAGCTTGGTACACACTGGTGAATTCATCACACCGGGGGCTGCAGGTGTTTTCTGGGTTCATCACTTGATTTTATCCATCATGCACACTTTGTAAGCAGCGATGATGCAGTGACACGCCATCCACGGGGATGAATAAAAAATGATTCTGCTATCTGACCTCTGTCACTCCTCCTTCGCCCATTTTCACCCAGTGAATTAGTGCAGCTGCACCACACTTAAATGGGTCCCCCTCTTTTTTCTCTGGGAGTGTATGTGACAGACCATGAATCCTCTCTTTGTGCTCCGTCTGCAGAGTCCTACCCCCCTCCCTCCCCACACCCCCTCTATAGTTTCTTGCCTTCTTCGTCTTTTTTATTTGGGGGAAGAGGGGCTTCGGTTGCGATGGCGGCAGCACTGGTGAGGTGGTGGCGGTGGTAGCGATGGTGGTGGCGGCAGCAGGGAGGAGGAGGGGAGCGGGTAACTTGTTGGACCACATTCCTGTGCAGCTGTGGAGGCTGGTGCAGGGTGGGGGTGGGGGGGTGGAGGGCAGAGCAGGATCATCATTGCATTGCAGGGGCATCATGAATGGCCTATTGTTCGGTGGTTTGCTGTGTCCGCATCTCTTTGCCACAGCTTCAGCCTGACTGAGAGAAATAGGAGAAAAGAAAATGAGCAACAGTGAGATAAAGAAAAATTTAGAGTCGATCGGAGCAGTGATGAGAACCGCCCGAGAAAAAGTCGTAAACACACTTCATGTTTTTGCCTCTGACTCAGATGCAGGAGGATGTTGAAACTCAGAGTGTGACGGTGATGATGAAGATGGGGATGATGGTGACATGGACAATGGTGGCATTCATATTGTAGCTCTATGACGGTTTTGGCCCTCAGTCATACGTGCCAGCACGCTGTTTAGTCATGCATATATGTCGGCTGTTAGCCACACTTAAAATTCTTCCCTGCAGTGCAGCAAACACAAAATCAGCAGTTGGAAATGTTTCCTCACTTAATTGTAATTAGGTAAGGAAACATTATATTGTTCTGTATGTCAGATTCAGTTTACATGTAATATCTGTACATATTTAGCTACAAATATGGAATTGTGCTGTTGTACTGGTGGAAACATGAGATAATCCTGATGGTTCTGAGATGGTTCTTTTATTCTTTTTGTCTTAAAACTTCTTGTCTGGACTGTTTCTAGTCTCTGTTCCTCTATATGTTCACCATTAAACAATAAGATAAAGTGGATAAATAAAGTAAAATAGATTGGGACTGTGTGGACCCAGGTGACTCTCAGGTCAGTCATCTTTTAATATCAGAGTTTTTCTTCAGTCAACATCCAACTGTGTAGTTATGAGATGCTGTAGACAGCTTCATTTAAGACCTATAACATAACACAAACACAACACACACACACACACACACACACACACACACACACACAGAGGTACACAGGTAATGTGAAGATGGAAACAAAAGATACTAAATATAAATAGATATAAAATCACAACAAAAAAGGAGTAAATTGATTGTTTTTCTCTTTACCTATGTCTGCTTACTCTGGCACTCAAATGAAGTATATTTGATAGAAAACATCAACAGTACTACAGTATGTGTCAAATTAGGCAGAAATAAAACTGCTGTTTATGAAAATCTGGACTTTTTTGGTGGAACCTGGAAACCAAATCAGCGTGCATTTCTAAAACAACTTTCATTTTGTGGGTTGTACCCTCTTAAAATTCTCTTTGTTTTTTATTTTTTTATTTATAAATTACCCTCCCTGCCTCTTCTAATTCATCTTTCCTGCTTTCTTCTTCCGGTAGTAACTTCTGTTTTAAAACTGTGAGGCACCGGCAATCTGTCAGTCAGTCACCCTTCTTCCAAAACAAATTCTTAAATGCTTTTCGGTTAAGATTTTACATTTCATCAACTGCTGCATAGTTGCAAGTATATGTGTCTGATGTTAACTGATCTAAAACCACAAATAAAGAGATATTTTTATCAAAACAATAACATCTGTGTCTTCATTTAACCATGAAATGCCATTAGGGACCAATAACTCAAATATGGATTTTTATTTTTTTTTTATGGGAAAGATCGGGAGGAGACAAAAAAAGACAGGGAGAAAGTAGTGCAGACTTTCCAATCATGAGTTCTGAACATTTAATTAGCCTGTGTGAACCAAAGAGAAAGAGAGCGAGGGCCTGAGGGGTCTGAGGAAAAGATGGCTACATGAAAGAGTCTGTTGTTGTCCGAGCAGAGGGAGAGATAAAAGGCAACGAGACAGAAAGATGGATGGGATATTTGGGGGTAGAGAGTGAGAAATATGGTGATTTATGACATTCTTCATGTTTGTCATTTTGATTTCCCTCCCAAAAAAAAAACTTTTAATTTTTTGGAATACATGAATGAACATGAGCAGCCTAATTTTTCCGTTGTGTGACAGTAGCAGAAGAGTGTGTGTCACACAGCTTCGAAAGGGCAGAGAGATTTGCATCTGTGAGATTCACAGAGGAATCGTCTGAGTATATAAACAGGATGTCAGACTGAGGGCTGCAGACAGGTGTTCAGAGCAGACAGACAGATATTTCCACAGACAGACAGACAGACAGGCATGCAATAATAATGAAAGTCAGTATAATGAATTCGACTTGGGTGGGCTGCTCATGTACGTCACATAACAAATAAAAATTTATAAAGCCCTATAAAATGTGGTGTTAAAGTTGTGTAACTAGCAAGCTGAATTATACAGCTTAAATTTTACGAGGATTAATGACACTGAAAGTTACGATCAGGATTTTGCAAATAAAAACTTCAAAGCTATAAATTCCCGTTCAGTTTTCCGAATTTTCCAACATCCAGCAAAACCTGCTGCAGGGGACATTTCTGTTATAGTATCAGTCTTATCAACTAGGCCACCAGAACAGCCAAAATATTATATACACTTAATTTTATAGCAAAACAGAAGGAAAAAAAACATGAACTAGACTCAAACTGGCATTTACAAACTACACGTGGCAAAACTCGAACACAAATCACAATATTCAGATACAAATTGCAGCAATTAATTGTTAACCTGCTACAGGCCACCAAATGGGCTGCTAGTCCTCCCTCTCTGTGATTCTCTCTACATTTGCTATGTGGTAGTTTGTTTAAACACGTTAATTTAGGAATATGCAACATACAAGCACAAAACTGAGATAACAAAGGCCCTAAAACAAGATTTTGACCCTCTTTGAAACAAGGCCTCAGGATCAGGTATCTAGGCAGGACTTGCCTTAAACAGAAACAGTTTGACATTTTAGGAAACACACATATTCACTGTCAAGAGATAAATGAGATGAGTGCTACCAATATAATGTCTGTGGGGTAAATATGATGCTATAGCCAGTAGCTGGTTAGCTTAGCTTAGCATAAAGGTAGGTGTGGTGCTTTCCTGCCTGCATTGTCTATCTGGCGATGCTTTAATTACACTAGAATAATGTGTTATTAATATTTTTTAAAGGTTTTTTTTGATAGCAGTTTGAGAAATGATCTGCAACAAAGGTCTCAAACTAGGGAATTAGCATCTTCGTCATCTAGGCTAGCAGGATGTTAATATTTTTGCTTATGTCATTATAAACGTGACCAATTCAGCTGACAGCAGCCTGTGATGAAAATACAAATACATCGGCAAAAATACAAGATAGAGGGGGGCAGACAGGCACAAGAAGCAGCAGACAGGCAGACAGACAGACAGGCAGACAGAAGTATCCAGAAGATGTTTGCCCTGTGGTGCTTCCCAGCCCAGTTCAGTCAGGCCTCCTCTGCTGAGCTGAGCTGCACACAATGCTCCTCTGTCCCCCCAGCGAGCTGCTTCACAGCTCCACAACACACAACAGCTCATTATGGAATCAACGATCCCCCAGCCACAGCTCCCAGTGCCTAAATACTGTCCCCTGCTGAGCAGACACACACTGTCACTGGCTCTGGTCGCACAGCCTGAGGCCACAAACAGCCAGTTAGGCCAGAGAGGGCACGCAGATATACAGGGTGTCACACACATGAGCACACTATCACACTCGTTAATACCTTAACTCGTATGAGGATGAACACACACCTCCTTGTTAGGTACGATCCTAGTCAGCCATCAGCAGCCTCAACAGAGGTCACAGAGGTCACCCAGCTGCTCTCCCTCATGGACACTGATGACAGGGGGGGTGTGACGGTCCGGTTAATTAACCAGCATCAGAAAACGGCAGGATGGGATGACAGCAGGGAGAGAGGAAGACTGCAAGAAGGGGAAACGGCTTGTTAGAGTGGACAGGAGACAATATTTAACAACATCAAAGATCGGTTGATTAGGTTACAGCAGAGGAAGATGGAGGGAGTTTCCCTCTAACTGTTTACCTATCATATAAAACAATTTTAGCCAAAAAAGTTCTTGTGGAGGACCGTAAAGACATAAAAGGGCTAAAAAGAGCAGCAGGGGGGAAATTAGAGCGTGACCTCGTTCTAATTATCAATCATGTTAATGAGGAACAGTGGCTTGGTGGTTAGTGCTGTCACCTCACACCAATAAAGTCCTGAGCTTGTGTCTCAACACTGGTGCTTTCTGTGTGCAGGTTTCATGATCATGTAGCTTTCCACCAGGTGCTTTTGTTTCCTCTTACATCAACAGGTATTGGGAACTCAACCGAGGCAGTGGCCTTAGACTAGGGGCTGGCCTCACACACATAGACTTTGACTTAGATCTAAATAATAACCAGACTTTCAATAAATGTCTCAGTTCATTCCTACTATCACGTCTATGTGTCAAGTTTTTCCTGGGTTCTTAGCTAGTTTGCACCACTAAACGAAAACATTAAAAAGAGATCTGCTGTTAAGAAACATCTGTAATGCTGTCAAATGAAAAGCAATCAAAAGATACAAACAAGAGGTCACTCTAACATAAGTGATGCAGGTTAGCTTCCAAATATTTACAGTTCTGGGGGGAAAATATATATATTAAACTTAATTGCTAATACATTGTAAATGTAATTATATGCTTTACATATCAGGACATAGTCAAATCTGTATGTTTCAGTATGATATCCATACGATCTTAGAAGGTAGTGCCCTATCAATCATCTGGGTCAGATGGTAGCTACATATAACCGCTTTTGCTCTTCTCTCAACAACACATATTAGCATGTGAACGTTAGCTTTGTCAGTAGGTTCAGTTAGCTACACCTGAAGTTAGTGGCTGGTCCTGGCCTAACAGAATAGACATTCAAGCATTTCATGTTATGAAACTGTTGTTAAATTAAATCAATTACCACAATCTACAGTGTATCTATCAGTTATATCTTTAAGCAGTGGTTTAACACAATGCCTTATGTCTCATAGGCCAACAAGGGTCTGCTTACCTCTTGTCGAAGGTTGCATATATAGTTCATATAGCAAACTAAGAGGTAATGTAATAAAAGGAAATATGAGTTTTAAAAATGCATGTTTCTTGAAGTGATATAATTCATGATCAGTCATATTTAAAGCTTCGTGCAGTTGTGACTCAGGAGTAAGACATAATTAACATTTCGTCAGTCAGTACTCTACTATTGGTGTCACTCTCCAGCCACATGAGGCCTGTGCAGCCACTTTGTCCTTCTACCATAGATAGACGTCAGTGCCTCCTAATGGTTTACACCTTCTCCCTTTGTCCCTGTTCGCTTCTCCAGAGCCTTTCACCTTTCATCCCTGTCTGCCTTTGTTCAGCCTAGTTTGTCTGTGAGATCTGTCCTCAACATTAATGTTTCTCTATTTCAATCTGTCCTTCACTCTATTAGGATTTTTTGAATGGAACACAACCCTGACAGAAACTAGGGGCCTTAAAAACCCTAGGTACACATCATTTAGTTCCACATAATTTAATTAATCAGATTTGTTGGGAATTTACCGCTGAAATCTGATGTCTCTGCCATCTTAATAGCCCTGTTCTTGTAGAGGGACTCTGGTTTCTATTTTGCTCATCTGTTGCGGTTTGTCAAATTACATCCGTCAAGAAGTGTCACAGCAGCAAACCTCTGACCAAAGAGAGTATCAGTCCATCATAGGAGTACCCCGTGGGCTGCAATCAACAATTATTTAAGGTTATCAGTAGGCCTGACGGTTATTTTCTTCAATAACTGATTAATCGTTTAGTCTATAAAATGTCAGAGAAAATAAGTGAAAAATGCTCAAAGTCCGCTATAACATATTAGTCATAAGTCAAGTTATTTGTAGGGCTTACTCTCATACAAAGCAAAGGCTTAATCCATAGAAAGTGATACAATTAAATCTGAAGATGTTTGTACATGTTTGTATTACAAATTTCATAGTTATCAATCCGTGGTGACTTTAGATGAAGACTGAGGCATCACT
The DNA here is from genome assembly GCA_033238685.1 of Lates japonicus. NCBI lineage: Eukaryota > Metazoa > Chordata > Actinopteri > Centropomidae > Lates > Lates japonicus. The sequence continues at coordinate 133,778 of BRZM01000457.1, read as the reverse complement.
AAGTCATACATGCAGTGTATGGTGCATGGTCTCTACATACGAAATTTCAAACAGTACTTCTAATAGTTGTCAAAGATAGTGGTGGACCAATCAACAAACCAGACCAACGGCCGACATATCCATCCCTAGAACGTGTTGCTTTATTGAACCTGGGGCATTTCAGGAGGTCAGGGAGGTCACCAGAGCAGTTGTCTGCTTTTGCCCGTTTCTAAATCAGTGATCCCTGTTACAGAAGAACAACCACCCATGTTTTGATCCCAATGATAAATAAGATCGTGCGAATCTGTCTAATTGGACACAGGTACAAATGGATTGTTGACTGGTGTGGTAAATAGAGACTCAACAGAGACAATTCAAGCATTAACAGTATGTACTGTTTTATTAGGTGCTTTGTTCCTTTAAAACAACATACTATGTCATAAAGTGATTTTGTTGTTTTATTAGTAAAGTAGAATAAAGTGCTTGTTCTTAAATAACACATGTGACTTAACTTCCAGTTTGAATGTTGTTTCCATGATTTCAAGTTTAATTTGCTGACATATTTTCTGTCATTGAATAAACTGTGATAAATCATTAAAAATAAAATAGCTTATTTATCAAATGTGAAAAGTAACAGAACTCAGGCAGGGAAGACAGAAGTTCAAATACAGAAATAATTTATTTTACAGAAAATAAGTGTATTATTAAAGTTGACATGTGTGCCATGCTTCCTTGTTCAATTTTCTCTCAAGTACATTTATCTGTATATGATGTATGATCATTTAAAATGAAAACAAAGCATACCATATTTACAAACAAACAAACAAAAAAAAGAATGGAAATCAAGAACAAAAACGGCAACTGTAGGTCCTTGGGTCATATTGAATAAAACAAAAGAGAGAGCAATAAAGTTTTCAAGATACCTCATGATTTGAGAAAATACCTGTTCACCATGTTTAAAAGTAGATGAGCTGTCACGTTTATAGATGCTGATGTTACAGCTGAAAGTGTACAATACCTATGAAACCAGAAAGTTATAAGCCAGCTGAGTGGGTTTGTGACGGCTGCAAAAAGATCCCTTCTCTTCTGGATGTACAGTTTAAATTGTGTCCTCCATCTTTTATTTTTACTAGTCCAATACTTTGGTTGGATGCACACACAGACAAAGAGAGGAAACAAATGGAAGGGCAGCCATTACCATTGATTAAACTCCTGACTCTCTGCTGATGTATAAAAGGTAGGGTGGGCTGTAGTCTGTCAAGGCTGATCTGATTCTCTGTGTCTAGAACACACAGCATCTCCACGTCTGCTCCTCCACAAATGTCTCCTTGAAACCCAAGTGAATGTCATCTCTCATATTAAATTAATAGGTCCTTCTCCTGGTCATATCCCACCTCTCCTTTACATCCTCCTCGTCCTCGTCATCCCGCAGCACAGAGCTACCTGAATTCTCATGCTTAAGCGCTTGGGGTGAGGGCCCAACAGATGGCGGGCGCCCCTCGGGGAGCAAATGGCGATGGGGCCGGGGTAACAGGCTGGAGGATGAGGACTGCCCGCCCGCGACCCGGTCATCTGGCTCAGTTCCCTGGCACTACAGTGAGGTGTAGATGGCACTTCATGGAGTCTTATGGAAGCGGGGAGTAGTCACGTGGTAGCGGTCACCCTTCTCAAGGCCACAGGCTCAAAGCGGTGGCCCCAAAAGGATCTCCTTGTGGCCAGGTAGGAGGTGCAGCCTGAGTGGTCATAGCTGGCGCCTCCACCATCCCTCAGGATGACCACAATCAAAAAAGTCCTCTTTCTGCAGGTGGTCTGGCTCAGGAACATACAGAGGGCTGTTCTTGTTGATCCTTGGACCTACCATGGCGACACCGAAACAACCCGGTCAGCCGTGCGTCATGGCCAACATCAATGTCTGTTTGCTCAAGGTAGGTACTCACACCCTCTGCTGTCACATGCGGCTTGATGAGCCAGCGAACATGTGCTTCCATGATGTGGCTCTTGCGCATGTTCCCCCAGGCACTCCCGTGGACACAACTTACCATCTCGCCAGTGCAACAACAGCATGATCTGCGAGAACAACAAGGTCTGCGCCGCTTCTTGGGCCGCACCATCTTTACCATAATGGTGCCAATCATGAAGGAGTCAATAATGCGTGATGGGCTGCACCTGCAGTCCTACAGCGATTGGGCACTCTCTGTGACACGCGGAAGCCATATCCAATGGTGGTCTGGGTCTCTATGGAGAAGAGGAATGCCCCAATGAAGCCCTGGATAATAGAGATACATAGCATGCGTCTTTTCCTTCCTCTGAAGTACTCTGAGGATCCGTCCACTCACAGGGATGAGTCAAAGTCTCCATGTACTGCGCGCCTCCCCAGAAGATCCAGCAAACAACAGCAAGACAAAGGGTGGTGGTGAGATGAGTGGCAGGTAGCGCCAGCATTGTATGTCCACACAGGTGGTGAAATGTCAGCCAGGTATCGCCTTGGCTTATCCTCCTCATTGTTGAACACCACATTGCACTGGCCATTCTTCTTCACAAAGCGGCTGCGCCGGGCGGCTGTGCCCAGCTCAGGCCCAGGCGACATGAAGGTGGCTTGACGCTGTTGTGGACGATGGGCTCATTTGTTACCCCTCAGAGACAAAGCCCCTCTTCCTTCATCACTTCCTGGACCACTCCTCCTCCTCCTTCCTCCACCTAGCATACAGGCCCCCGACAGTGTCACTGGGTGAGGACATGGCCGTTGTGGAGGCCCAGGCTGGAAATCTTCGAGGCATCTTCATCTGTGGAAGCGATGCCGCATCTGAAGAACACAGAATAAAAATGAGGTCAGGAGAACTGACACAGCTCTGGGACAGTGAATCTTAAATTTGAACAAAAATGATTCTCAATTGTAGCTGGCAATCAACTTTGCCAGCTGAAATGTCAACATCACTATGATGTTTACCTTCTTAGCTCATAATTGATCTAACATGCATCCTGTTTCGGGGTCCTGTAAAAGAGGTCTTAGATGTAAATGGCTACATACATGCTGACAATTCTCTTTAGATGACAATCCATGTAGAACATGGAATAAAGAGCTGCTGTTTTTGTATGCGGTACATCTCTGTGATCCTAGTATCCATAATTATGGTGGGAAAAGAATGCCAAGACTGTAATTTTGAAAGAACAAATGGCTCTTAGGATGAGGGACTAATATTAAGTTTTGCTCTTAAACATGTGAATAAACTCATCAATAAAGGACATGAGTGTCTTGGCAAAGTTAATAAGTCATCTGCATGGATGTATAAATATAATCCATCAGGGCTACAGCTGCTAATAATAGTTAATAAATGTGTTGTCAGATGCCAAGGGTCAAATGGTCATTCCGAAGTCACCTGATGAACTACAGAGTCCAGCCTGAAGATTTTCACAATCAGGCAACCAGAAAGTTGCTCTAAATAATAGCTCATAACTGATCTATAAACATTAGTTAATATTCTTTAACATTAATACAATTGGAAACCCATTACAAAAGGGTAACTTATCAGAAAGAGAGGTACAGATGTTTTTAATATGTGTTGTAATTCTGTAATGTAGCAGTTATTCATGAATGGGCGTGAGGAACAGAAATAATGTAACATTTCTCCAACAGCATACAGACCACTGACCACTGTACTGACACTTTATTTCCCACCTCTCTCCCTGTTGGCTCACTTTTGCTCCCATACTTCCGGTGATCATCCGACTGTGTCTGCGAGGCAGTAATGTGGGATTGGGGCGGGCAGTTCCAGCCGATGAAATACTGTTACTGGACAGGAGGCAGTATGAGCTCAGGTCTGTCTTGCATTTGTTATCAACACTGTCCTTTCATGATACATTTTCTGTGAACAAAGGGACAAAAAGGAAGTGCGTCAATCATGTAATTATCCCACAGGAAAGCAAATCGAAAACAAAGTGACAATAAAAGGGACAATAAAGATGGCAAATTCTTGACCCTGAAAATCCAACAAGACAAAGAGTCTACAGCCAAGCTAGCTCCTTTTAGACTATAATTAGAATAGGAAAGCTTTGAGCTAATGCTAATGTCAGCATGCTAACATGCTGATGTATAGCAGTATAATATTTATATTCCAACTTTGTTCAACATGTTAGCATGCTAACATTTGATATCCACAAAACAGATGGTACAACTAGGGCTGAGGGTAATGTTGTTAGAAGGAACATTCATAAATTAACAAACTGAATAAAATAAGGTTCAGGAGGAACATGGATGTTGCATTTCACATCAGACATCTCACTAAAAATGAAATATCAATGTTTTGAGGAAGACTCAGGGGTCCACAAAGTTGGTAGGTTACCATGGTCACAGGGAAACATGAGTGTTTGTACAAAATTTTGAGCCACTTCATCCAGTAGCTGTTGAGATGTTTAAAGGCCAAAATGGTGGATCGAAGTGGTGGAGAGATCAACAGACTGACCGCCCACAGAGACCACGCTGTTAGCGTGGCTAAAAATCACAAAGTCAGAAATCCCTAACTGCAAACTTTGGCCATACCTAATACCAGGGCAGACCAGACAGTTTTGTGTAATGAAGCTTATTGATTAGGTCGCTTGCTGGTGGTTGGCCTTGGGACCTTCAGGCCAACCAGGGGTGGAAAACCAGACAGGCATTGGAAGGGACAAAGGTCTAAAAAGAGATGAATCAGTGGTAATCTACTGTTAGAGGAACAATTGATCTGCTGTTTGGCCTATTGACAAGGTTGGAGGTGAAGTTCGGCAACTTATTATGTCAGCAAGCGGGAACCAAAGAGAGAACCAAAAAAGTAGCAGGTTTATAACCAATAGAGGGCCGATCACACAGGGCATTAGTGGTTTTATGTTTTATTGTACATGAATCTCTTTGAGCTTTTGGCATGAATTCCACGGACTGGACAGGTCTGCATTAATGAAGGTAGTATTGGATTGTGTTGGGAAAATTTCTGACAACTGCGGTTAAAAGCCTTCATTACGATAAACTGTCATCAATAACAAACACAGGCACTGCTACACGACACACTTACGCACATAAACACCATGCATACGCTTTGAACTTTGATGGGTTGCATTCATGTAATGTAGGCAATGCACAACTCTTGTGTGTGTTGCTTCCAGACTTTCTTTCCTCTTACACAGGACAGATGTTGAGCAGCTGCTGATTGGCTGGATGGAGGTGATTTTCGACTGGATAATCCCAAAGGCGAATGATTACATCTTTAATAACTCCCAACGGAAGTGTCCTCTACCATGAAATTACGACCTTTTCTTAAAGAGATCTTAAAAGGCCTTGGCCAATATGTCCGGTCATGCAGGTCAGTCTCGTGTCAGTGCCAGAGGCATCATGTGTGGGATCAGGACACCCTGACACAGTTCCCATGTCGGACTTACAATGGAGGCATAAGTAGAGAGACTGTATTAGTGTAGGTCTTTGTATCAACTGATTATATTAGTATAGAGTGTCCCAACATTTTATATCTCTGTCACTTCTTTGTTGTTTTACATATTAATATCATTTCTAATATTCTATGTCTTCATCAAACATTTGGCCAGTCCATATAGATTATAAGATGCCACTATTCATCAACCATCAAAATGGCATACTTCTTCCAATATACAAAACTAAAAGTAAAAACACGAATACAATGTTATATGTAAGAATCCCTATGCTTTCAAAACAAATATGTTTATGTGAAGATGTTCAAATAGATTGTACGCCAAACAGCAGAACAAAGAGAAATGTTGCAAAACTCAAATCTCAAGAACTTGTGGCTTTAATTCTTTTTATCTCTTTTTAGCCACCTGTAACATCTGTCCAAGGACCACAGATGAAAAATATCCTCTTATAGCTCTGTGATTAACATTGTCCACCAATGTGCACTTTCCTGCATCCATCTGTCCCATTCTCATGAAGGCACATCTCAGAAATGCCTTGGAGGAGTTGAGGAGCCAGACCAATTTGGTGGCTAAAGGTCAAAGGTCAAGGTCATTGTGGTCTCTACTAAATATGTGTTTGACATAACTCAAGTATTCATTAGCTAATTATGACAAAATTCAAAATACAAATATCTACCTGGAAAAAAAATAATGAAGGATGACATTTTATTTCCAAAAGGTCAAAGGTCAACCTCACTGCGACATCACACGCCCCACAAAAAACACTTTCCCCAGCCATTATTCAATGGCAGCACAACTGCATAACGGAACAAAGCGAAAGATTAGACCATATTGGACTGGTTGGCGAAGGCATATAACCACGTTATTCTAGTTTTGTTATCGCCAGGCTTATTCTAAGCAATCAAAATCCACCTTTTGTCCAACGTATATTATTCATAGAATTTTCTTGTTTTGTTATTAAACAAAATATTATGGTGTTCAGTTAAAATGCTGGAACAAAAGGAACCACTTTCTGTATCACTGAGATCGCACATTGAATTCAAATCCTGCCTTTGTAAAGGTGTGGTCATTATCATGGTTTATTGTGGTGGACAGTTGTTTTGTATTGTTTGTTTTTTATCATACTTTTACTGAGAATAAGTCATTGGCTAAAAAATATTGAGGAGTGTTACTAAGGAAACCACCGATGTTTGTCAGTGTCATGCAAAACAAAACTCTCTGGACAATATAACAGATACTCCTGCTGTAAGCTTATCAAAAGGCGTAATGTTCAGCCATTGAAATGTTAGAGAGGTGTTGACAACTGTTGTTTCACCTGTTGGTGAACAATATAACGCAGTATGACGGTAATCTGTCATGCTATGACAACTATCAGCTTGACAAAACAACAGAGAACATCTAAATGTACAGCAGTTTAATAGGAAAGTTAAAATTATCAAGCACCACAGTTATCCCAATCAAAATCAGCACCTGGGCTTTTTGGGCCCATATGGATGGGGAGTGTCCATTGCTGAGGGATGTCAGGCCAAGATCCTCCATGATGCCAAACCAAGCTGAGGGATTGTTTTGTCAAACACAAACCACAGTATTACTTCCCAAAATGACACCCGTCTCTATATAACTATACTTACTATATTATATATATATATATATACATATATTATTACTTATACTATCATACTTAACTTACTGGTTTCATGTTGTTGGTTTCACCCACCGCAGCATCTTATGACTCATCAGAGACCATCATTTGCCTTCCACTGAAACATGTTCACTTGCTTTGTTTGTATCAATTTAAATGATCAATACCACAGAACTGCCTGTATGTAGAAGCTACAGCTAAACACAATATTTTCATGTATTTGTAAATGCAGAGGATTGTAAATATAAGCGTGTAACTGACAAAAAATGTATATGGTTGTACAATACACACATTGTATACGCTAACCCAAATTGTTATTAACACAATATTTTGTACTAATGCAGCCAACTGTTGCCGCACACTCTGTCTTTTTTCTCAGCTGACAGGGAGCCCTGGGGAGAGTTGCACTAATGGTTGATCATAGTTACTGTATTAGCCGCTCCATAGGTCAACATCTCTCCTCGCCTATGCGGCTGATCTGGCCAAGCAGCGTATGCAGGATGGCTTATCATGAGACAAACTGTGAGGAGGAGAGGAGGATGAGATAAACTGACCGAGGAGAGGAGAGAAATGGAAAGAGGAGGCCATGGACTTCCCTTGAGAAAGTGTAATTCCATAACTCAAATACAGAGGCAAAACCTGCTTAAGTCACAGGGATAAAACTGAGGTATATAAATAAAGATTATTACTCATAGTGTGTCAACGACTCTGAGAGGAGGCATGTGTCTGACGTCAGCTCTATTCTAAGTACTCAGAGGAAACCAACTGACATATTACAGCATAACTGCGCAAAGGAAAGGATGGAGGAAGCCTTGTCAAAATACCACAGATTACTATTTCTCAATCTCTAACCAAAACAACAATAAGGAAAGGTGGATGGTTGTTGTTGTGTGACTGGCTTAAGCCTTTGTGTAATCTGATCTACATATGAGAAGGGTTAGAAGGGAGGAGGGATGAGAAAAAAGGAAAGAAAGAAAGGAAGAAGAAAGAAAGAAAGAAAGAAAGAAAGAAAAGAAAGAGAAAATAATTTAAACCAAAGAAAATAAAGGCTTTACAGGTGTGAGGTTTTCACGTTGACAGAATGGGAAAACACAGATTAAGATGAAGAGATTATCATCAGAGGATGTTACTAATGTGTAAATGCTATTTTATTAAAAGTGGAACATTTACACACACACACATCACAGAAGGTGGAAAATACACCCATACTTTGTTTTTTTCCTCTCAATCTAAAAACACCTTTTCTAAGAGGCACAGGAATGTGAAAAATGAAAGATTTTACTGGTCATGCCATACTTTTAAATATTGTCCTCGATTTCTCTTTTTCTGTATCTCTGCAGATGCTCTCTCTAAAACTAACATTTAAAATGGCCTACATATCCTGAGGACACTGGTGCACACAGTGTCCTAGTCCCACACAGAAGCAAAATAGGGCTTGAGGCGACACAGGCACTTATTTTGACTGACTTTGGTTATCCAACACATTACAAAATATAAGGAAATAGCAGTAATATATGAATAATGATTGTGGGTTTTATTCTCATAAGGCAAATGATATGCAGAAGTGAGTTTTAAAGTACATTTACTCAAATAATGTAATTATAATATAATTTTTGAAAACTTTACTTTTCGCCCCATTTTACTTAAATTTTTACTTAAACCCAAGACATTTTGTGAGGGAAGACACAGTTTTTAACACATAAGTTACTTTTCATATTATGATTTTACATCCAAATATAAAATCAGTAACTTTATTATTGTTATTATTTATTGTCAGATTTATCAGCACTAATATTGTTATTGAAATGCTGTATATTTGACACATTACACTGAAATGGTACCAGTACTTTACTTTGATACTGTGTGTTGCTGATACTTTACTTTTTAAGAAAGTAAAAGTTGGATTGCAGGACTTTAATTGTAATGGAGTTATTTTAACTGTATTAAGTTACTTTACTTAAAAACATTCTTAATATTTCTCCACTTTCATAAAATTTGTTTCATTTTCAAAGCATCTTTACATCAAAGTTCAATAGATGATTTGACTATACTATAAATTCAATACAAATAGTTGCCACCAATATAGTCACTTGTATCATAATAATTTTAAATAATGTATGATAAAATCGATATAGATAGAGCTCTCCATCTTTAACATGCATCACCAGGAGGAAACTTAAATGCCAATCAATGGTTTGTGACCAGTAACCAGAAGTTATGACGGGGTGTCGCAAACTACAGCAGCTGTGACGTGTTTGTTTCATTATGCCACAGGAGCTGTCCAGTGCTGAAAATCAATCCAAACCCTGCAGGAATAATCGATAGCAGGGAGCTGAGGGAGGAGAGAGACTACTATCCCAACTTTGAAAATGATGTTGGTTCTTAAAATCTTTTCTCATCTGTTTACACTCACATTTTTCACAGCCCACTTATCAGCCACACATGAACGTTTTGCTTAAGTGGCTTGATTGTGTTTTCTGAGCAGTTAGTCTGTTAGTTAGGCAGAATAGGACAACTAGAGCACAGCTTTACGGAAGAGGCTGTTTCATCATTGCAGTTTGAGGATTTTAAGATTTAGATTTGACTCAGGAGAGCAACAACAACAACAACAAAAAGCCTTTTGTGGTTACAAAAGATTATTTGTTTGTGATAATCTTTCCATTTAGAACCAACAGGACGTCACCAAAACTAAAAATAAGAATAAGGAAAATATAGACACTACCTTTGGTGTTTCACACAGACTGAAATCATCACCGAAGACTGACAGTGGTTTCATCCTCATAAAAGATACTTGAGCAGGTTTACATTTGGCACTGTCCTCTCTTCTTCTTTCTTCCACCTTCCCCTTGTCAGACAAACACCTTTTTTCATAAATCTGCTCCCCAGATTTCTGCACAAACTTCTGCACATGTCTCCAAGAGCCTTGTCTTGTTGCTCCATAGTAGCTGAACAGAGTCGCTCCTGCCTGGTGGTTGTGCATCTGCCCCGATCCCTGCCGGTGTGTGTGTGTGTGTGTGTGTGTGTGACTGTGAGTGTGTGTGTGTGTGTGGGAGAGAGAGAGAGAGAGAGAGAGAGAGAGAGAGAGAGAGAGAGAGAGAGAGAGCTCTGATTATGTTCCTATTTATATATGCTATTGTTTTCCCCAGAGTGTGGAGATGTGGATATGTGGATTGTATAATTTAGACTTTAGCCCACTCAGACAGATACTTGCACTGACATCCAAAAAACACAACACAAGTGAAGACTATTGTAATCCTACAAAATTCCTGTAGAGACTTAAGAGTGTCTCTGAGGCATTTTACAGTGTGCTTATATTGACTTTGTGGTGCAGGATGTTTTTGTTTGTCTCATATTGCATTTCAAAGATATTCCTTTAAATAGCTGTGGTGTATATCTGTGGGAATCTGCAGTGGCTTAATCATAATCTTGAAGATATTTTATAATTTTTGCAAAGTATATGTATATTTGATTATTACCAACCCATTTATATCACTGAGGGTAGACTAAATAATCCAAACACCTGTCAGTAAAAACAATTTCAACACCAAACATTATAATCTTCATGAATAGGATTTATTGTAGGACTGCTGTGTTACACTGCATTAGCTTTAGCTAGGTGTACCTAATAAAGTGACAGCTGAGCTTATAGCCCACTGACCTGTCCAGAGGTGTGGACTTGAGTCAGGCTCCAGTCATGAATCTGGTGACTTGACTTTATTAAATCAAAAAAGACAGCAAACTCAAACAGTAAACTTTGACAAAACTTAACTTTGACAGCAGTGACTCCTAACTTCATGTGCATGCTAACATTTGCTAATTAGCACTTAACACAAAGAACATTCAACAGCGATGGAGATAATCATATAACTAATAATATTAGTTTTGCCATCGTTTGGTCAAAATCATTCATCATCAGGGATTTTTAAAAACCTTTTAACCTGTTGATGGCACTAGATGAAAAGTCAGGGAATCATCAACATTACTGCAATTCATCCAGAGAGGGACGTGAATGTGTGGACCAAATTCAGTGACATTCTATCTAATGTCAGCAACATGGTGGTGGCACTAGAGGAAAAGTCAGTTCACCCTCTGGGGACCATGAACGTGCACAAACATTCACTGCAACCTATCAAAGTGTTGTTGAGATAGTCATGGTGCCATGTAGCAAAACACTTCTGATTTTCCTGATGGTCTATACACTTCAGGAGCAGATTAAATTCAATTCATTCGATGATACTTATCATATTTGAATATAAAGACTGTACTGTAATAAAAAACAACAAGAACAAAACAACCAAATAAACAAAACAAAAACAAAACAAAACACACACCACCACATGGGCTTGGGCGCCCTGAGCAGCTGGTCCCCGGATCGACCCCCGGCTCGGCCGGACCCTTGCTCCGTGTCATTCCCCTGCTCTCTCTCCCTGTTTCCTGTCTCATCTCCACTGTCCTATCTAAAATAAAGATGAAAAAACCCCCAAAAAATGTTTAAACAAAAAAAACAAAACAAGGAACAGACAGAAACATATAATACATTCAACTGAGAAATGACAAGTGATTTTGACTGTGACACAGGAATAACACACAAACACCTGCCAGCTACAACATTTATTTGAAAATAACTTTATATAATTTTCCAGAGCACAAGTTCAAATTTAAAATGAAAGAATATTAAAAAGATAAATAAATCTGATGGATGACATTGTTTACATAAAACGTTTCATAATTTTTAAAAATAAAGTAGATTAACCATCAACCTCATGGTTTTACTGTCTTTGCAGCTTGAATTTGAAGTGTCCATAATGACTTATTTAGTACTAAACAACACAAGATTTAGGGCTTGGACTTGGATTCGTTGATCTTAACTTGAGTCATGTCAGCAAAATCGTACTTTTTTGGAATGAAAATCAATAGACATCATCCAAAAGTGACTAAACCATCTTTCCCGCAGAGTCAAGTGGGGGATATTACAGTTTTACATTTTTTGGATGACACAAATAACTTGCACCGTCAACCATGATGAGCGAATAGCCAGTCTCCTGAAGATAATCAGAGAGGCGGAAGAGAGTAATTGCTACAATCTCTGCAACTTCCACTAGTTCACTGCTTCTTCTTCCTCCTCTGTCCTGCCCCCCCACAGCCTGGAGCAACAGCACCCAACCAAAAACCAAGTCACAGTGGATGTCATTACAAAGTGATACAGCAACAAGGGCTTGTGCCAGTTTAAATCCTATCTTGTGAGTTTGCCATTACAGTTCTGATAAAAAGTAAACATCAACATCAGGGATGCTTCCACTGACAGGTTGAATAGCTGTGAACTTATTTCCACTCAGTTCATTCTCAGGCGTCATTCACATGCAATCCCACATCCAGGGAAGTGATTAAGTCAGAGTTATTTAAGTGACGTTAATATGTTACGTCTGGTTAAACACAGGTTACGTAACAGTGATTTGTGTTTATGTCCTTGTGCAATTACTGGAACCTTAATTCACCAAGTGGGAATTAAACATATGTTGTTGACCTGCATGTCACACAAGAATCCAGAGCTGCAACAATTAGAAAGAAAATTAATCAGCAACTATTTGGATCATTGATTATTTGTTTCTGTCTGTACAGCTGAAGTTGAGATGGGTAGTCTATGTTCACGTAACTGATAATGAAAATAATCATTAGTTGCAGCCGTACAGGAATCAGAAGATTGATCATATACTCTGTGATCTCTGAGATGACATGTGAATGTATGTGCAGCCCTGTAGTCCAGCCAGTCTAAATAGCTCTCATGAAAAGAGGGATTTTCCTTTGGCGGCCAAAGGAAAATGTGTGTGTGTGTGTGTGTGTGCATGTGTGGGATGCCTGGATCAATCTGGAGTGCTACCTGTGCACCAAAATAATCTCCCTCGCTTTATTTTCTGATAACCATTCATCCCAGAAATAGAGGAATCAGAGAAATGGAAGCAGCTGCTGCTGCTGAGGCCAAAAAACATTTTTTGTACTTGTTGCAGTGGACAGATTGAAGACCACCGGTCTCTGTAAATAAGTAAAAAAGAAGCATCAATAAATAAAAAAGCAGTGTTGATCGAGCATGGCAGCGTTAGCCATATCCATACAACTGTATGAGGCCAGCTTTATGGTTTCTTATTCCAGACCTCTTTGAGGTGTTATTGCCAATTAGACACAACTCTTTAGTTTCCATGGAAACCTTATTTTTTCCCTTCTTTCTGTTCTTTCTCTCGCACATAAATACACATACTCTCTCCCTCTCTCCGGTCTATTTTAAAAATTCCTTTCTTTTTAGTTTCATGAGATAACATGTGGGTGTTGCGATGCGTAGGCGGGAAGTTGGGGTACAATGATATAGAATAGAGCAGTGCGGGCACAGGTCAGAGGTCAGGGGATTAACTAAGTGGGCGCACAGAGGGAATGAGTGGGCTGAGAGTAACTCACGGTCGAAGGAACACAGTGTCCTCCGCGTTACAAGTTTGAATGAAATAAAAGTTGTTACTGCTGCATTGGCCAGTAAAGGTAGCAGTGATGATTCATGTACACAAAGTTTTACAATCAAATACTAGGTGGCGCTTACACTTGAGAGATGAATGTGGGTTGCACCTAAAGATAGAACAATATTATACAAGTAACAAATTAATACTAGAGAAGCATGAGGATAATAAAACAGTCTGTGTTTCAGCAGGTTCCTTTTGCAGCCACACTATAAATGTCAAACACTGTGTCTAACAGAAAACCCTCTAATTAGAGAGTGTTAAGTCATGCAGCGGGACACGAAGCTGAGCGAGGTGAAGAAAAGACCGTCCTTACTGCCAACATGGCCATCTGTGTATAGAAATAGCACTGATCTAGGTGGCAGTGAGATATTAATGCATTTTTGTGGCATATTTTGCCACAGGGCACTTCTGTATTTCTGTCTCCATCAGGACCATCCATCACCCATCCTCATCGCACATAGGAAAGCATTCGAAAGCACACATGCATACACACAAACACACACAAGTTGGTTTTTTTTTCCCCGACTAAACCCAGCTGACGAGGTCAATGAAAGAAATCGCCACCAAAAGCCCTCAACACCATCATAATAACTCTTCCCCTCAGTCCTTTTTAAATTTGATAAGCAGATGATGAGCTATTTTCTGTAGTGCCGGCCGGTCTCTGTGGCCCTGCTTGATGACTCCCCCTCGCCCTCCTCCAGCCACCCTCGGCCTGCTTTTCTAAAAACATGTTGACCTGGATCAGCTCTCAAAGTGAGAAATGAGGCGGCTGCCTGCTTCTGAATAAACTGGCTCTCTGTGGCCCTGCTTGATGACTCCCCCTCGAATGCCACGAGAGCCAGTTTATTCAGAAGCAGGCAGCCGCCTCATTTCTCACTTTGAGAGCTGATCCAGGTCAACATGTTTTTAGAAAAGCAGGCCGAGGGTGGCTGGAGGAGGGCGAGGGGGAGGGGGACCCAGTGGGTGGGTGAGGGGGGCAATCACTCCCAGCGGATGAATAAATTTAATCTAAATAAGAACTGTGTATAGTGTTGTTCTTCACACTGGAAACAATAAAGCGGACATGACATATTGGTGTTTCCAGTGTTGTGTTTTCACAACAGTCTATGGCTGCTTTCATGA
>BRZM01000457.1:66463-118894 GCA_033238685.1 Lates japonicus | reverse complement strand
GTATCACCATCACCTTTTCTGCACTTAAAATACATCTCATTCAGATTCTTTAACTAATATCTCTCTCTCATACTTTGCTCTAAAAATTTTGGTAGAATACCAATATAAAATCACAAATGCACATGTACTACAAAGAAGCTGGCACACAGGGAGAAGAATTTGTTTTAATCTGTTTCCATAAAATCTTTAATATATTCTCACAATACATTTTTATTCCTATATTACAACATGGGCTCTTAGAGATGCACACTGAGATGATGGTAAATATTGCTATTTCTATTCCCCATTGCCTTAAATTTCTATAGTCTCAACGGGATTGGTGGGGGTGAGCTACTCCATCCAACCAAATGAGACTTGCTGCTCAAATGAGCAGATAGCTTTTCTAACACTTGATATTGTTAAACACACCACTGGTGTTTAGAGGCATTAGTGGACTGATATGAAGTTGTTATTTGACTAGGCGGAGGTAATGAACTCTGGCTAACGTTATTAATCGGAATCATAAATCTATTTCTCATCACAATTCTATCAAATAATGAGGTAGGGAAACCAAGCAAGGTTTTCTATTAAACCCGTGGAGAGCCACCTGGCAATAGCATAGATGTTCACACAGAGGCACACTTTTGCACACATGCACACACAATACAAAAAGAGAACAAAATGGAAACAGTAAGAGAGAATAGTTGTTTACATTGTCTTTATGTAAGACATTCATTTATGCATGGCCCAAGGCCGGACTTGGGTTTATTGGTTTCTTATTCTAGTTGGGAATGCAGTGTAGAGCAAGAGAAGAATGGAAAGAGCAAGTTCTCTATTTGCATCCGGAAACAGCGTGGGAGCATATTTAAAATGTCTTTGTAGTAAGAAATTAGAGGCAGGGATTTTGATTATCAGTGTTTTTACCGTGCTGCAAGGAAAACATCTCCAACAACAAATGAATCATTAGCAGAGGGTGAAAACAATTTAACAGACTAACAGCTTTGCAACACTTCCCTAGAAACAAGAAATTACATTCACAAGCTACTGCTGTTTGCTTGGGGTTTGTACTTCTGTGAGTCTGACTAGCAATCTGTGAGCCCTCATGCTGAAACAGTCCAATACATATCACAAATAGGGGACCTACTACATGGTGTGTGTGTATGTGTGTGAATGTGTGCCTATGTATTGTGTCTGTGTGAGGGAGGGGTAAATCCTAGAGAAAAGTGGAATAAAAATATGTGCAACAAAAATATCAGTTTCTTTGAAATGATCAAACACTCCTAACGCTGTAAAGCTGAATGAAAATGAAAATTCAGTGCTTGCTCAGGGAGAAACTGAGAACTTGTGAGTCATTTATGTCTCTATCCTTTGTATCACTTCAGCCTTGAAGCCACTCAAAATGCATGAACTGATACAAAAGACTAACTGAGTGTAAACTTTACTTTGTCTCTGTCTACATATCAAATATTTTTACAGCTTATCTATTAAGGTTGGGTGATTGGACGAATATATTAGTAATCTGCAATTGGCTCCATTGAGTCACTGGTGGTTGCTTTTTTCTTTTTCTTTTATTTTATTTTATTTTATTTTGCTAATTTAATGGTGTGCCTCCTTGAGAATTCAACTCGGTAAATAATTAATCCATGAAGCGCAATTTAAAGCATGTGATAATAGGTACTGGCAGTTGGAGTTGGCCTGTAAAACAGAGCAGTGACTAAATGACAGTTAAATAAATCTTCGTGACCAAAGCCAAAAACTGCTTATGCAGTTGTGCACCTCCACCTGTTTGTTCAATTGGAAAGCTGCAAGCAGAGGCAGCAAGCACCATCTTTTCAAATAGTGACAGGCAGGAGTTCAGCCGATCCTTACAGCTTATTGCTTATCAAGATCCTGAGGTTATTTCTTTTGTTGAAGTATAGCCTACATTTCAGTAAAAGTTGATTTTCACATTGTTAAAGAGGAGAAGGTGAAGGTTCAATAGCAGCAACTGAAAGCACCTACACAAAGCACTAGCAGTACCGGTTGCCTGTACTGATGGTGGCCAGTTGGAAGAATTGCAGCATATCACCCAACTCTATTATGTCCTACTGTCCTGCTGTGCATAGAGCACATTAGAGTTTCCCTCTCTTGGATTACATACAGGTATGGTGATACTAGTTGGTTGTTTGTTGGTCCAAGACTTTCTTTTAAAGGAAAATAAAGGCGAAGATATCATGCCAATATGATGGAATATGAAATATGGCATTTTTAAGTTGATGATTTTAGTTATGCTGAGCCCTCCTCTATGGCATAAGGTCAAGGTTACCTTACCTTATACTTTGGTTAGTGATATACCATGAAAACTAATAAGGTGCATTCCATTGAATTTGCTAAGTTACTTATGGTCTGAGAGGATATGAATAACACTGTATGTTGATCTCCTGACCTTTCCTCTTGTGCCGTTAAAGTCACAATTTTACTTGTTTACAAAAAATATATTCAATTCTAATGGGTAGAACACATTAAATTTGAAAAACAAGTAGACACTTTCCATTTTGATACTTCTTGCCACCCCTCAGGCCAAAATGTCAACCTTATGCTGAATGCTGTGTTCATTATCCTACTGCTTGGTTGCCATAAACCTGTCTAAGCAAATTCATGTTCTCAAGGCATTAACACCATTAGTTTAAACACACCTTTCTCTCCAACAGAATCTCATAATCATATCTATAACACATTCTCAATGAGAATGCGAACTGGAATTTGCTTTAATACAGCAAACATCTTGTTGTATTATTGTTACCTAAGCCTAATTATTTAGATTCAAATGGAAAAACACCTAATTATATTTCAAACAGGTACAGTTTTTCACAGGTCTGTGCTGACATGTTTTCAGTCTGAGTTGCTAGAACATCTGGTCTGCAAGCGATATCACTTAAATATAACTCTTCTCGTCTGTTTTTTTTCATATTCACCATTTAATCAAGTTGATATTTGCCACCTTTGTAAAGTCTATCAGCACAATTATTTTGTCCATGTTGGGCCTGCATATTAAACTGACACTGGATTTGAGATTAGCATTTCATTTAGTGAACTTTAAAATGCCATTTGCCTTTGTTTTCATAGCAGGGTTTTCAGTGATTCGGTGAGAAATGTCCCTGACTTGCATGTGTGAGCCATCTGTTCACAGTCTGTGTAGAGAACTCGAGGATCAACTCAAGACTGTGTTTGAAAAAATACTGCATGGAACACCGTGCATGGACAGAGGAACTTATATGAACACACACAAGCACACACTTCCCATGACTTGATGGGGTTATTGTATGATTAATAGAATTGAAAATCATAAGTAATCTAGAGGCCCATTTGACTCCCCTAACTCCTTCAACACACACATATCACATGCAGGTGCTCAGCCTTTTGGTGTAATGGAGCCCTCACTTGGAGTTTATTGATCAGGCGGACCACAGCTAGATTATTTATTCTTAATCAAGCTTTAATTAGCAGGACGTATAGTAAGACCCCATTAAAGTCATGGTCACGACTACTCACAGCAGGAACACAGAGAGCCAATAATCAAAACATGGTTGATGCTCCTTGTTCCATATTCAGGACCACCAGCCAGTTAAACCAAGGATATCAATTGTTGTTTAGATTTTTAAAAGATAAGATGATAAATTAGGTAATGTCAAAAAAATATAAAAACACAAGAATGAATCACAGTAAAATACAGCAAAAAATAAATGGATGCTCATGCAGTTCAGCAGAAATGAAAGTGATGGAGGGTGGGAGGTGGTGATGGTTGGGGAAAACAGACAGCTAAGAGGTTGAAATGTGAAAGCAGGAAGATTTGCAGAACTGCATTCAACAGACCATAAATCTCTTGTATTGCTGCCCATGCTCAGAATGATTATGCTAAAAGTGGATGTGTTACCTCACCCCAAAGTTGGTTCCATTAGTAGGCAGGAAGCAAATACTTAGACAGGAGGGAGAGAGAAGAGGAACTTCCACTCACTGACATGAATACGCTAGTCCTAAATGTATTGCGTATAGGAGGAACAGAGGATGAGAGGGAGGAGAACTTAACAATTAAGCGTTCATAATGAGATCAGGGTTATGGTATTTCGCGGTCACGGATGATGAAAAGAAGAACGCTAATTCAGTTTGTCTCTTCCTCTCTTCGCTGAGCCCTATCACTTGCTAAGGGGCGGAGAGAAAAAGGAAGGGTGGAAATGTCATATTAAGAATAACTCCTATCAAACATGCTATATTGCTGCAGTGTAATTTCATTACTTGTTAGTTTTAATAACTGCAGCCCCTAGAGAGGCTAGAAGCCATAAGTAATTTATCTCAGTCTCACCAATCCAGACTCTTAAATTACTGACAAAATGCTGACTCAAATTATTGGTGTTTTTGCTCCTTTACCTTTTGCTGAAATAAAAGAAAGCCCAAATTATGTCAACTTCATTTCCTGTTTTCTTCTATCTTTTCTCTTCACTCTTATTCTCCTGCCTTACTATAAATACCTCAAGGCCTGCCCTGGCTGCACCTCAGGTTGGGCTAAATGAGTGTAAACAGCCTGACTGGGCAGAGGCGGATGAGTGGCATCGCCCGAGGGAGGGAAGCGAGGAGATGGATGGAGACACAGACAGAGGGGAGGAGAGGACAGGAAGGATGTCACATACTCCTCTATAGAGTTCCTTGTGACAAACAGCTTCAGCCAGCCCTCCACGTGGAGAAACTAAAGCCGGGCAGACCCTTTTACATACAAACACCGCCTACTGATCAGTAGCACACATGCAAACACACACACACACACACACAAGACATAGTGTATAGTATATACTATCCTCAAAATGTAGAAGAAGACAAGGATATTGTTGAGGTGTTGCCACGCCTACACCTGATCATTCTCATCAATGCACCTCATCAATGGAGCCCCACAATCATTAAAGACTGATTAGGAGACATCTCAGTGAAAGGACTCCCACACAACCTCTATCACACTAACACACACAGGCACACACACACACTCCTGCTTACATACACACAAATATACACACACATGCAGGCTTCGTCCATCAGCCCCAGTGGCCGCTCTATCTGAGGTCTCAGTGATTAGTTGTCCTGCCCGGCTGAATTATGATGTTAATAGTCACCACATTGGTTCCCATGTCCACCACCTCACACATGTGAGTGAGGCATG
This sequence comes from Lates japonicus, assembly GCA_033238685.1. NCBI lineage: Eukaryota > Metazoa > Chordata > Actinopteri > Centropomidae > Lates > Lates japonicus. The sequence goes on along the minus strand of BRZM01000457.1, from coordinate 113,730 downwards.
CCTTGCGCCACACACACACACCCAACCAAAATCGAGCTGGCTCTCTTCTTCCATTTGGTCCCCAAGCCATCACACATAACCTGGTCCAGAGAATTGCAACATTCACCTACTGACTTTTACATTGTTCTTGTATTACAAAAATCTTTTGAAACTAAATGGAATTGATTTTATGACGTTCTAAGTGAAACCAAAGCAAAATTATTCATTATAAACCTCAATACTAACAACATAACTGTAATGATTTCAGACATTTGCAGACATTTGCACTTGTCTTGTGAAGAACAGGTAATAAATGACACTCATAACAACTATATTTAGGTATGAGCCAGTTTTAGGTATTCTGCATGCCGGCTCACTGGCATCATTTACTGAGGCACCTAATGGACTACAAGGACATTGTTAGTGATATTCTATAACAAGTGAGAATATTTCCATTATACCAAGCCCAATTTCATAATGACCGCAGTACATAATATGGCTCCACATATCGTTACACAAGCCTCTTCACTAGGCAAGTCACCCAGGATGTGAAAAGCACTGTCATTTCAGGTGTAAAAATACACACCGGGGCCAAAGAAAACATTTCTGTCCATGGAACTCAAAACAACGAGAAATGGGTTTCCTTGCTTCCAGTCTGAACAGAAATCACAAGACTTTAGGTCTGTTAATGAACAGGCAGCCAACGTAACTCAAATATGCAAACACAAAGCTGAGAGCCTACAAGGAATTACTTACTGTCAATGCAAACTGGCCATCAGTGTGATAGTTGCCAAAGGTCTAATCTGGCAACTCATTAGTATCTAGATTATAGCTTTCATAGCTACACATTCAACAGGTCACAATAAGCATGGGCTGAAGTTCAGCAAATAGCACACCAGCAAACCACGAACCACAATGAAATTACTTACAGACTGACAGTTTTAATAGTTTTAGTCCTCTTGTGGGCTGTAGTCTCCTATTCATCTTCCCCTAACTTTGTATGTTGTTTTTTTCAATTTGAATTATTAATAATAAACCTTGATGATAACTGCTGTTTTTTATTCATATTAAGTACAAGCACTGATGGCATCACAAGTGATCACCAGCAAAAACCTGGTACATATAATATGTCTTAAACATGCTGTGACCAAGGGCGATTGCCATCACCAGTACCAGTGGTTTCCGGTGAGCGCTGCACAGGTGGTTTTGATGCAGTGAGAAAGCCAAAAACACAGGTACCTCAATATTCAGTTTTGTATGTTGGCTCAGTCACGGGATAGTTCTTGAGCTCTTGAAATAGGCTATAATGAACCATATAATGAAAAGTTTCTGATTGATACTATCGACCCCACAACTTAATTGAGAGATCAAATCTGTGACTAGGTAACTCTAGTAAAGTGTGACATGGTCAGTATATGGCTGAGTGTCTCCAGGGTGGTTTGTTGGGACAGCCTGAGTTTAAAGTCCAGTGCTGATTTTTATTCACACTAAATACCACAGATACATTCACAAGAAATCCATAAAACTGCAACCTATAGCCAAATAAAGTATGACAATACACTCACGAAGCCTGTGCAAATCTAATCTGACCAATACCCAAAATTCTATGCAACCCATTTGTCTATACTACACAAACACTTTATTTAGGCTCTATAAATCTGCAGGCAAGAAGAGTCACAAGCATTTAGACCTAGTAATACTAACATTCAGACATGTAGATACAAAGCCAATATTTTGAGTAGATTTGCTGCAAGGTTACAAATGTATAGCTTTATTCACATAAAGCCCGTAGAGAACACCGTAAAAGTTACATAAGTCAAAGTCTAATCACAACAAACTCATCAGCAAGCACAACTGCCATGAGGGTCTCAACAAACACTGCCATAGCAGCTTAGTACGTGGCGAGACAAACTCGATAACACAAACATAATATGTAAGAGTGACTCCGCCCCAGTTTGTGGCGTTGTATTAAGTCGTCCTATGTTGAGAACAGTGAAACCCCCATCTCGTCACTCATCAATCTGACCTTAAATGAATAATTTATTAAATTAATATCAGTGGTGGCTATCCTTCAACTATTTCAACTACAACTACTTTAATGTCTTAAGCATAAATATATATCTGGTAATAGCATTTTGTACCTCCGCTCTTGCTCACTGTGTAGCGGTTAGCGTTGTTAGAAGCTAACGCTTCATATTAACGTAAATATTTACATTTCTAGCTCTGTCATAAATACGGATTCATCCAGATTATGTTCAAGCAATATTTTGCCCCTTCCCTGGCGAAGACTTACCATAGGTTTTAATATCTGTCCAAAACCTAATACCACTCGGATATTCAGGTTTTAGAATACTTTCAGTTGTTTAATTTTGAAGGCAAGATGGGCGAAACTCCTTTTCCGTTTACTGACAACACACGTTTAGGTTGTGGGATATGGATCAAAGTTATGACTCGGGGATAAGGACTTTGTCATCCTGCATCAATACTGCCAAAATTCTGGGGATTCTGTGGGGAATTCACGGATTATATAGTTAATCTGTGGCCTTCAAATTGAGCCCGTTTTTTTAGCCTATATTTGTTTGCATTTTGAAAATAAGTATGCGAATCTGCTCTTACAAGTTTCCTCTTGCTGTTCATTTGTATGCAGACAGTTGTCAACAGAATTGCTTTGATACTGAAAACTAGAAAACCACAGCGAAGAGATTCTCAGGCGGAGTTCCGGTGATATGAGGCGTCATTTGTCCTGCTTAATCTTGCAACAATTTTTTCCACCGAGTGGCAAGAACCCGCCCTACCTACCAGTTGGCTAATGCTCGATCCACTTCCTGGTTGGATTGGTTAAGTTTAGACATATGGAGGGTTCGCGGGTGGGAAAAAGAAAGCCTTAACAATTAATATGAACTGAAACTAACTCCATGAGATGAAATATTATTTTAGAGTTAAATTATTTCCATCCATACATTAGTCGAGTTTCCTCATAAATTTTCTCTTTCCATGAATAGTACTGACTTAGAGGAATACAGCTCTACTGATTCCTTTTTATTGTCAGGCCAGATAGATGTTACCTGTTTGCTGAAAGTTTTATTCAGTCTCTGGTGCTCTGACCTCCAGCACCTTGTTAAAGATGGTGTTATTTTGTTGTCTCAGGGTTTTTTTACTCTCCTTGATCTTCTACAACCCAGTACTACTACTCTTTTAGTACCACTTCAACAATGAAATATGACAATATTGTTCTTTACATTTACATGCAGAAAACTGATCCTGTGATCTCTTTTAACAGATATTTATGAATAGTGAAATGAAAGTAAACCTCCTTTTCGATCAAACTGTGTGTTAGCCCCATACACCAAAGTCATTTGCAGACACAAACAGTTATATTGTGTGGATGGTCAACTTTAGCCGATGGGCAGATTATTGCGAATTACATTTGTATATTTACTAATATAACAACATGTTGTTGAAGAAAAATGCAAACACGTATTTCAGAGTCAAATTTCAGGATCCTTTTTCAAATATTTATGTTTTGTGTTTATCTTTAAAAAGTCCTTAGCCAACAACACATTGTCATCTTTTTAAAAGCTTAAACCAAGGCATAATTATAGCCTGGGATACAACACTAAGAATAAGCTTCTTTTGCCATCTATTTATTCTCACCTACATAAATTGTGTTGGCCTCTGACATTTTCCCACATAAGTATGCAGGAGCTTCTCATTTCTCTTCAGATCATCTTTGTGGTTACATTTGCTCATAAGCACATGTTCATGTGTGTCTGGCGTGTTCTTGTGATATCCATGACAGATCTTTCATTACCAGTGGGATGAACTTTTGATGAACACCACTGTCTAAGTCAATAACATTTGGTCAGATATTGTTACTACTCACCAGGCTACCTTGGCTCTAGCTCGTCAATATCAGAAAGAGATGGAGGAATGGGAAAGACAGAATAGGAGAATGTCCACTGGGGCTATAAAATATGCGAATTATGGCCTAGATACTTGGATTGAATAATTGATTAGGATGGGTCAATGGTGATATATCATTGTTGTTTGATTAGCTATAGCACCATCTGAAGATAGCCTAGAGAAAATCTATGGTTAAGGGTAGACCATTGATCAGCACATATCTTACAGAAGAGGTTGCACTGACGACTAAATGTGTCTCAGTGAAATATACAGAATAATGTCATTCATCAGATTAAATCAATAGGGAATACTCTTATGACTCATTCAGTTTGATCAATTCTTAATTACTTGCCTGGAAGAAGTAAGCCTTGTTCAATTGCATTGAATCATATAGTTCCAGGAGCTTTCCTGATTCTGTGCAGAAACTGTGTAGTTGCATTGGTTCTTTACATACCTGGGATGCTCTGGCAAAGCCCAACTCTTCTTGTTATAAATATTACTATTATGAAGTTGTGTCTCATAAAATTATGGTCCAGAGTCTTTTTCAAGTCTGTTTTCCAAATTTGTCAATACTCAAGTCATAAAACATTTAAAGTTCTCTTTCAGAATCAGAGTTTTTTGTTGATAGAGGCCTGGCGGCAGATTGCCTGGATATTACACAACAATTAATTTGTGATCAACAGGCGCTACTTGAATTAATTGCAACATATTGCTTTTAGTAAGATTCATATCATCTTTTTGCTTTTCGTACCCAGGGTCGTACCTACCAAGTAATGCATGAAAAATATTACAGACAATATATGTCCTAATGGTGGTTATGAAACAAATTCCAGGCAGGGCTTTAGGGGCCATCTGCTCTTGAGTTCCACCATAATATTGGCTGCAGCTCTGTCCTAAAAATTTGGCTGTATATAGCAGCAGACAATGAACTGCCATCTGGGAATCATAACAAGTCCGGCTCTCCAACGCACATACTTGCTGTGTTGGAAATGATCTAAGTGTTCTTCAAACAACCATACAACATACTGGGAAAGGCATGCTTTGGGCTCAGTGGGCTTTGGTTCGTTCTGGGTGATACTTCTCTGAGGTACTACAGAGACTCGGAGGCTGAGGAGGTATGACCTGATACATGAAATGAAAGTAATTCCTGATTTGTCAGAACATGTCTTATTTCTTTTTATTGACAACAATTAATTGAGTCTACATGACCTGAAAGGGTTTTATGCAGGTCACTATCATCTGCTTTCCTAAAACAAATCTATGGGGTAATTTCTTTTCTCTTTGATATGTGGGCTGCAGCCTTATTTGACCTGACTGAATTTGAGCTCTTCCTATTGTGCTGCAGTCAGATGATCTGGACGGAGAGATAGACCTGACATCCTGCGTGAATGTGTCAGACTGTGACGTGGAGAAGAACTATGGACTCCAAATACAAGTATGTGTTTCTAATGTACTTGTGCTTTGCTCGTTTTTGTTGTACAGTACTGGACCACAAGACAGATGGACAGTCAGACACCTACCCCTCCACCCGATTTCCACATTAATTACATGTTTAGCTGCTTCCTGTTAAACTGTGTGTGTGTGTGTGTGTGTGTGTGTGTGCATTCGTGTCTGTCTTTTGATCTCCTCCAGACAAAGAGAGCAGTGTTCACTCTCTCTGCTATGACCTCCAGAATACGGCGGAACTGGGTGAAGTTACTAAAGCAGGCGATCCAAAACAACACACAGTGAGTCCGACTTTATACTGGGAGGCAGCATTCAGGCTCTTTACTTACATAAAAGCTGCAATACACACTGTAAAAATACTCTGCTACAAGTACAAGTCATAGGTCGAAAGTATCACTAAAGTAAAAGTTTAAAAGTTTTATTATCAAAATATACCTAAAGCACTCAGTGTAGATAACGGTCACCGTGTTGTGTTATATTATAAATCAAACTTTTTATCGATGATGCCTTAATATGTAAATAGCATTTTCATGTTGTAGTTGGTTGCATTGGAGCTAACTCTTGAGAATTGTACACACTGTCGGGTAGTTTATTATATGTAACAAAACCTTTTTTTAGCCCATCAAGTGTTTTGTCATGTAAATGTAATGGAGAGAAAAGCACAATATTTTCCTATAAATTGTTGTAAAGTCGACATAAAAAGTGGTGTAAAATAGATTATTCAAGTAAAGCACCTAAACTTTGCACTTAGGTACAGTATTTGAATAGATATATGCTTAGTTTCTTCCCACCACTCCAGAGAAACTACTCATAAATAAATTACATATTATTACACGTTTCCATGTAGCAGAGCCAGCAAACATACAAGCTACTACGACTATAAAGACATATTATGTCAAATGATGTGTGTGCCTCTGTCCCATTTATATATAGGCTTCACTGGTCATGTACCTTGATTCTTCACATCTTCTGTAATAAAACCAATATAATAGGCCTACATATCTATGAAATAAGGAATCAGCCTAAATAAATTATAAATTACAGTTCAAAGTAGACGTTTTTAATCAATATTAGAATGATTAATAAAAGTGTGACTCAGGCTGCCAGTGTTTACAGTCGTCATTTGATCTATAATAATTAATTATAAGTTACTGTCATGATGTCTGATGATTAATTTACACATTTAGGACATCCTACATGGTGAAGCCCTCGTAGTTACAATGTTATTTGATAATATCAATGCAAAATATACTGAATTCCTGAGTCTGATTTATTTAACAGGTGTTTCATAGACATGAAAATTCCTCAGCACTGTGAAGAAATGCAGACAATGTGACTGGGTGGTCTGTCTGTATTGGACCCACTCTATCATCTTTCTTCTGATGTGTAACTCTACTCTCCTTGTCTCTCCCTCATTCCGACCTCAGCCAATCAGACACCGGCAGCGAGAAAGAGAACCCCCTCTCCCGGAGACCGTTGTCATGCCAACCCCCCTCTCGGTTCACCTGCAAGGACTCGGGCTATGAGCCTACCACTTCCACCACCACCGCCGCCACAGCTGCAGACTCCCATCAGGCCGACCACCAGACTGTAGACGGGCATCTGGACGCAGACTTATCTCCAGTCAGTCAGAGAGAGGAAGGGGAGGGCTGGGACCGCGAGCAAGCGAAGCGATTGGAGGAGAGGAACAAGTGGTTTGAGGAGGGGGTCCCCATCAGCGAGATGGGCAGCAGGTGGGACTCCATGGAGCTGAAAAAGGGGAGTGTGCCTGTGCCTGTTATTGAAACCTTGGACTCAGAGGTCAGCAGGAAGTGGGCAGAATTCGAGACGCTGCCACTCAGGGACATGAGTGCGCAGTCTCTCATTGGAGCCCAGGCTTATCAGTCAAGCACCCCGCAGGCATCACAGTCTCTCGTTAGTTCCCAGACTTATCAGTCGAGCCCTGAGGAGGCTGAACACTCTGTCACTGATTCACAAACTGATTTAACAAGCTCAAAAGAGGCTCTTCCTTCTATAAATGGTGTCCAAACCATTCAAACAAATACAGCTGAGGCTCTTCAAAAGGAGGTAAGAGAGAACTTACAGTCACTTCATTAAATAATTACAAATATGATGGATATAAACACTAGTAAGACATTCCTTTATATTGTTTTCAGTGCAAGGAAACTATGATAACATCAAAAATATCTTTCCTCCCCCATACGTTCACTGCACATTCCTAGGCCCACTCACTTCGAAAGCAAGTGGAGAGCATTAAGAGAGAGCGTGCAGCCATGGGGATAGAGGTGGACAGCCCATGTGGCCCCGGGGCCCCCTGTAGGGCCAGACTGGAAGCCATGGAAGTAGCCCATTGGAAAGCACTGCAGGAACTGCAAGAGAAACATGCGAGGGAGATCAGGGAGCTGGAGGAGCAGAGAGACAAGATGCTGCAGGAGGAGAGCCAGGCAGCTGCTAAAGGTAAGTCAGACAGTAGTGTCAGGCAACAGAAGCTCAGGGGGTGCAGTTTGACACAGTTCAAGTTTGTTATTCAGGTTAAGAGTTTGTCCCTTCTTAGCAGACGCTCTCTCAGCATTTTTTCTTATACTTAAACTATCATATTACTGAGCTGAGGTTCATTATTGACCATGGAAATTATTAGTTTGCCAAAAAATTCCTGGCATATAAAAATTGTTTTTTATACTAATTATATTTTAGATCTCAGTTCCCTACAATAACAAACAATTCTTTACAGTTTCCATACCTGCACATGACTTTTTCATATCATAAGATTTTATTCCTCCGTCAGAAACTTTTCATTAACTGCAGTCTTTGACAATCACTGGCCAACCTGTGGTAATTATCAGTAGTGAAATATCTGGTTTTACATAACTGGGGACTGTAACAGTGGAGGAAGTACTCAGATCTTTTATTTAAGTAAATATAAAAGAATCAGAGTGTAGAAGTCATGCATTCAAAATTTTGCGCAAGTAAAAAGTATTTGAATCAAGATATATGAATTATAATTACTGATGTATTAATGCATACATTAGTTACATACACTTTAGTGATGCAGCTTGAAATGGTGGCGATTATTTTAACAACTTTACATGCTGATGTGTAGTGTGATCTATAATAATACAGCATCATGTATTTGTTGATTAGTGTACTGTTTACACTGTATTATTACTCTGATTCTGCAAAGTACTGGAACTAGTAACTAAAGCTGCCAATAGTCCCCTCTAGAGTAGACGTATAAGGTAGACAAAAACAGAAATACTTACAGTACAAGAACAAGTACCTCAAGATTTTACTTAAGCACAGTACTTGACTAAATGTATGTAGCTACTTTCCACTGGAAAAAAAATACTGACTTTATTTTAAAAAACATGCAGAGTCACATTTTTGAGTTAGACAGCGTGTAACATTCACCTACTTTGTTAATGGTGTATCAGAGTTTTTAGTTTTGGTCATATGATATGTTAACTTGAAAGTAAGGACAAAATGAAACTGTAAAGAATAGAAAATAAAGGTAGTAAACTCAGAGGGAAGCCCCGGATGCTACCAAGTGATTATATTAATTAAATATTAAGACCACATTTTCCATATTATTTGTTTCCATCCTTTACACCTGCACTGTACCTGAGATTTTCCTTTCAGGAAGGTGTTATCAAGCGATAGCCACATTTTTGTACTTTTAAAATAATATTGTCTATTGAAGCCATGTTCTTGATGTCTTTCCTCATGTAACTGTCTTGTGTTATTTTTAAAGCTGTGTAGTGAAGCAAAAGATACATTTTCCACATTGTGGACAGTTAAGTTCCTAACTAATTAGCCAACTGTTAATCAAAGCTATGGAGTCACTGAGAGCAGCTCACAGAGAGGAGCTGGAGAGGGAGGTGGAAAAGGCCAGGAGGTTGTCTGGAGGAGCCGCACACGTGGATACTTCATACAGAAGTCACATGTAAGTTTATTATGGGCACTCTGTTATAATGCTGAGAGCCTTCCCCATCTCACAGGCTCTCGCTGCAGGCTTAAGATGTTCTACACTCGACCATGACCCTGTGCATGATAATTTAGAGCATTATAATTTACTCCATAACCCGTGTGTTTGTGTGTGCCAGGCCCCAGGCGGACGTCTTGCACAGTGAGTTAGATGTGCTGTCAGAACGCTACTCTCAGAAGTGCCTGGAGCTGAGCCGCACTGAGCAGAGCAGCAAGAGCCGAGAGACTGAGCTCGGCTGCAAGGAGAGAGAGCTGAAGCAGCTCCGAAGAGAGAACCAGGTTTACACACAGTGCACGCCTGATTTGATTGTTTAACATAATACCATACCACTTTGTAGATTGTTAATATAACTCTCATCAGATTCTGTTTCGACCAATCAATATGTCTTCATAACATAATCCAAGCTCTTATTTTCAGGAGCTTAAGGCCAAACTGGCAGAGGAGATCAGCCGCATGCGTTACTTCATCACAGGTCAGAGGTCGGACACGGTGTCTGCTGGCAGCACTGAACACACTGCGTCAGAGTTAGAGGTATTGATAGTGAATTAGTTTAATGTTTGCGACCAAATTTGATCCCATGCAATCTCAGCTCATGTGAAAAGTAGGTGATACTGAAACATCTTAACCTCCTGCTGCAGCCTAACCCAGTTTCATTTATTGCACCTGAAATATTAACCCGGGCTACAAGGACAAATGTTGACATTACTTTCATCAAGGGGAAGCGAGAGGGAAACATTTGTAATATGTGCTGTGGGATTTTGAACCCACTTTAACAATACAAATTGACTACAGAATTTCTACTGTTTTGTCTTCTAACTCCAAATAATGGCTCCCTGTAGCAACAATGTCACACCTTCCTTCTTTTTTTCTTGTGGCCTCATTTGTGTCGAGCATCTGTGGTTGGTCACCGTCTGGTGCAGGAGATGCTGCCACCTACAGGGCATGTTTGAAAACAACAATCTAGTGCATCACCCCTGCTGCAGATTAAAAGTTAATTGTTAATATCTCTTTTCTCTTAATATCTCTCTTTTTAGAGCAATTCAAATGTGAGAATATGCTGCTTTTCACTGTACATTGTAAATTGAATAGAATATTAGAATGAGCATCTTCCCACTATTTTCTGACATATCACTGATTCAGGTCCTTTAAGAATCAGTATCAACTTTTAAATAATTTCTTAAAACCTATAACTTTTAAAGTATTTTATTATTGTCACCCATTTGTTTTACTTTAGTACTAATAAATGTTAAAAGTTTATTATTATTTAGATCTAACAATTACGGTAACCAAATAAGTAATGCCTGAATATGAAAATAATGGTTATTTGCTGTCCCAATCTTATTAATCTGGTGAATACTAAGAGGTCACATTTTATGTCTTTCAGATGCTGCTGAGAGCAAAAGAAAATGAGGTGCAGTATCTTAAAAAAGAAATCAGCTGTCTTCAAAATGAAGTGCAGTCTCTTAACAAGGTATGTTTTGATCTGATCTTCTGCATCACACAAATAATCAAGAATGATGTTCTACTCTGATTTAAACTGTCCTCCCTGCTTGCCTTTAATGCATCTACCATTATTTGTCTCAACCCTGATTCTAGGAGAAAGAAGCAGCTTACGAGCGTTATAAGGAGGCCTATGTGGAGCTGAGTAACATGAAGGGTCGTAGCCAGCTGGAGATGGGCTCCCTCAATGAACACTTGAGACTGGCCAACGCTGCACTTCAGGAGGGAGCAAGACAAACCTGACCAATGAGGACAATCATTTTAAATTTAACTTGAAAATCAAAGACAGCAAACCAACATAACAAATATAACAACAACCTCATTACATTACAATAATAATATGTGCTGTTATGACTGGAAATGACTTCAAACTATTGTGTACTTATAAACCAACATTCAAAGACTGTTGAGATTAAATAACAACTAGTGTTTTTCACATGTAATTTCCTCTGTTTATTGAGCTGACAGACACAAACATGCAAACAAGAGTGAGGGCGTAATTAGTAGTTCTGATAGCCTCACATGATATGATCTCTTGAAAATATGAAAATGAAGATAAGTAGCAGAGGAGAGAGGAGGGAGATGGCTGGAGGTAGAGGGATATATGTGGAAGTCAAAGTGCCCCATCCTCCCCATCTTTCTTGTGCCAGCTGGTATGCTTTCAGTCAATATTGCAAAGCACCCTGTGGATGTAAATTAAAAGAAAATCAGCTGTTATCATTTGTCATGACTGCAAACATTCCACAAACTACACCCTTTGCTCACAGATAAGATTATACATAAAGAGGTCTAAGCAACAGAGATTAAAGGTTAAATAAGGTAGGGCTAATGTATGCTCTGACTTTACCATTAATTTTCAGAATTTAGCTCAGTCATCGTCGTCGTCGTCCTCAGGGACAAAGATGTCATGCTCCTCCAAAAGAGCGGCAAAGTTCTTGCTGATCAGAGTTCCCACATACAGGAAAGGCACCACCACTATTGTCATGCGGATAAGACCAAATGGTGTCTGGAAAACAGAGGGAGGAAATGTGGCATCAGAGTTAAGGATTATATATATATATATATATATATATATAAAGCATAACATCAACTGACATAACTGGGGCCTTATGGTGGGCCCTGCATTTTAAGAGGGCCCCTGTCAAAATCTGGTTTAAAGACCTTACCCGGAATGATGTTTTGGAGCTGGTAGTATTTTGTTAAAGAGAGCACAGAAGAACTGCACAGACAGTGGGAGGTATGTGAGAGTTAACAGTGGCTCATTTTTGTCCTCTAACACCACAGCAGGTTATTCCAGTCCAGAGTCCAGCAATCCAATATATTCATTTAACTAGGCCCTTGAGAAGAGTATTTCTGTATACTTGCAATTACACTTCACAATTGTCAGAGAAAAAGTAAATTAGAGGCTAATATGGGTTCTCTGTTTAGTCGTAGATATTGGATGTACATGTAAATTAACGAGTTGTTAATTAATATTGCGTGTAGAGCTGTTTTAATCGCACAGGACATCTTTATCGTCAAAACATTTACTTGTGTCCTCTGATATGAACATATATCCTTCATTTCTCATTACCAGTTAAACCTTTCTTGCCTTGACAACAACGCACAGCAAGACGTATATATGTTTAGGTCAACTTATTATTCGCCAAACAAAGCAGTCCTTCCTGAGCCAGTCATCTAATTGCACAATATTTCGAGTGACTACATAAAAATACCAATTCATAGCAAGAATTTGGATTGAATTGTAAAAACACATCAACGGTACTCATTTCCTGAAGTGTCTCAATATTTGTGTAAACACACGTTTCATTGGTTGACTTGACAAACCCAACGCGTGTCCTGCCATCTTATTGGCCACAACTGGTGTCAATTCAGGGCTAAGCCCCGCCTACCCAGTGACTCATTTTGTCGGTTTTTTCGTCAACACCCGCGACAGTAAAACACTCACTTTATCCGGTTTCGGTAGGATTGCTCCCGAAGACGTTGATACTGCAGTTCGGATTTGAGTTGTCCTTGATATGTTTGATGATTTGAAGCCGGTGTTACGGCTCATTGTCGCCGTATTTCTGGTGAAAAGTCGCAGAGGGACTCGCAGTATACTCGTCGCCATTTTTACCAGTATATGTGACGTATAGGGAGGGACTGGGATGATTTATTATGGGCGTATGTTGACCTGACGTTTGATACCAAATACCAACAGTAATCAGTTGGGCTTGGACTTGCCATATACATTTTACTTCATTTTTTAAATAAAGAAATCGTTTTTTCAACTTTATTTATAACAGAGGTGCAACAAAAGTTATGACAACATAAAAGGTTTAACAAGTTAACTAAAGATATTTAAGTCTGATTAACATTCATTCAAATTGAAATAAAATTAAATTCTTTTAGACTGTTGATTGTGATTGCTGTCAGTAAAACACTGGTGCTAGTCAATTCCGATGTATGTACCTTAACTTTATCCACAATGATCAACAACCAAATTATGTAGAAAATATTCTCTATTCACTTCAAACCACAACAAATGCATCAGTCTGCACATTAGTGCGCATTTTCCTAATGATAGAACTTTGCATATCTATCCAAAATAACAGAGTAAGCAACAAGAAAATGAATAATAATAGTCTAAGTAGTATAATTATCCTAAATCTTTCCAACACTTCCCTGATGTAAAATCTTGGGGTAGAATTTCACACTTGGAAATACAATTCTCTTGCTCTTCCATGTTTTACTGAAGGTAATCAAATAGCAGGCATTTTAAAAATATATATCTATTTGTTATTTCTATTATTTTTTTATTTTTCACAGTAAGGTGTAACGTCACCAAACCGACTAGCGCGCGAGACTGACTGCAGCACTTCCTCGAGGCGGAGAAACTGGTGCACGTTCCGCGGGGCCGCGCACGGAGGGGAAGTGGAGAGACGGAAGAAAGGACGTTGAATAAACTTGGCAACTTCTAGCTGACTGGCTAGAAATACAGTCAGAGACTATGTAACATCAGAATTGGTGACTTATTTCGATATAAATTTAGCCAGCTAAACAAACGCCCCGTCTTCATACAGTCACCGCTGTATCTACTCGACCAGCGGACTCCGGCAGTTTTCAAACAGACTTGCTCAACCGACCCGGAGCCGTCAACCGTTACAAAGTCACATTTAGCCGCTGATAAAGTGGTGTAATAACCAGTAAATTGTACTGACGAGACACACATCCAGCTCACTGGCTCAGCGAGAGCGGGCTTTTCTCTCCTTGTGGGAAAAGTTGTCCGCGGTAGTAGTGGTGGTGGTGGTAGAGGAACCGCGGACGAGGCCTGCAGTTGAAGAGGCTACATGTGTGAAGACCGCAGCTGGCGAGGAGTGACTCACACACGGCGTTAGTTAGCTAAACACCCAGACAAACATGTCGGCCCAGGCGCAGATGCGAGCGATGCTGGACCAGCTCATGGGGACGGGGAGAGACGGTGAGCTCGACTGGCTGTGGTTGAGATCGGCGTCTGATTAAAAAACAAACCAGGACAGGAGTTTTTGAGTTGTTGCTAGCGTTAGCCGGGACAAGCTAACCAGTCTGCCACAGTGACAGAAAGGCATGCTGCTTCACAAACCAAGCTAGCTCACATGAGGATAGCCAGCCTGCTAGCTACCTGTTGTCGTTGAGTTTACATGGCAAGTTGAGGTGTTAGGAGCATCTCCTACAAAAACCTATCTTGCTAACATTTTTAGCTTATTACTTGGTCATGGCCAGTGTGCTTGTTTCTTCCCACCAGATGTTATCATTTTATCTGAGTGTATCCGAGCAGCTAACTTTTAAGCTTTACTGGTAAGGTTGTATGACTCATTCATGACAAGTCAAACTCTGGTACCAAAATCATTTAATATGTATCCTGTTTTAGTTGGGAGACTGACTCGCATATAACTAGATAATACGACTTTAATCATGTGTGTCTGCTGCTCTGGTTTTCTTTTTACAGGAGACACCATGCGGCAGAGAATCAAATTCACAGATGAGCGCGTTTGCAAAAGTCACCTTTTGGATTCCTGTCCTCATGACATTCTGTCAGGCACCGTGAGTATCATATTTACATATGTATGCCTTTACACAAAGAGCATTATCATGTATCATAAAGTCAGAGTATAAGGACGTTTTTATCATTGGCTTTTTGTCTGCTCCAGCGCATTGGACTTAAAAATGAAACCTCAACTATACAGTTAATGTGTTGGTTTCATTCTTTTTATACATAGCCTTCTGATTTCAGGACTGCGTAGCAGACCAGTGATTGTAAATATGCAGACAAGGCTACTAAGAGGGTACTTCTGCATCTGCCCCCAGTCCAGATGTTTCACTGTCTTTGGCTCAATCTGAGGACCTGAAAGCAAAATGAGAAGATAGCTGCAGTATATAACATACGTAGGAATCCCACCAAATGTTAACTGATCTTTGGGTCATAGACTTCAGACTGATTCTTACTGCTAAGGACTAAGTGTAACTTTTAGCTTCTCTAATTACTTTCTGTTCCCACAAGCTGGGGAATATATAGGCACAGTTTGCACATGGCTCACCCTCAAATTAAAGCTGAGATGCAGCACTTGAACCTCAAAAGCACTATTTAATTTAAAATTACAAAGCCATTATAAAATTGTGCTACTGTCCCAGTACTTTCTGACTGCACTATGACACAAAGGATGTCACATTTACAGTCTCTAATGTGATGCCATTTAAAATGCTCTAGAATAACTGCATTATAACATTAGAGAGTTATTAGCACAACATAACTCAAGATGAGTGAAATGACGAAGCAATGAAACATGATATATTGATGTCTTGTCTGATTTGTGCAGAGAATGGACCTGGGAGAGTGCATCAAAGTCCATGACCTGGCCCTGAGAGCAGACTATGAGATTGCCTCCAAGGAGCAGGAGTACTTTTTTGAACTTGATGTAAGTGCTACCCAGTACAGTCGTTTCAAGAGCAGTGGGTCATACAGGAAGCAAAGCTGTCACTGTGATGTAAACCCCTGATGTGGGTGGACATCCATGGCATTCACTCTTAACACCTCCCCTGATGTCCTGATGATTCCTGCCTCAACAGCTGACTGTGGGAGGGGATTTAATGTTATGAAGCAGGTCACATCAGATCAGTAGCGTCATATGCTGTACAGACTGTAAAGCAGTGTGATGAACTTATGATTATATTTGGGTATATAAATAAAATGTACTTAACTTCAATAAGGTTCTAACTTGAAAGTGAGACACACTGCGGCTTTGTAATTGTGCTGCTCTCATCTCCATATCAGCGTTTGGTCTAAGTGGTGCTATTGAGTTGTGATTAACTGCATAAGAAGTTGGAGGCCTAATTTTAAAAATGATTGAGAGCAGGCAAGGATGGGCAGACATGTCTGAGGTGATGGTATGAGCACAGCAGATAGGCGTTGGTATACGGTTTATATGAGCTGAACTAAATGGTAATATGTGGTTTATTCAACATATGACACATTGTTAAGAACTCTACAGAGTAATATGAAAGTCAAGAGTTTGTTGTTTGCATTTATATCAGATTTTTGTGGAAGTAATGTAAGTAATTTAAATGTAAAGTAAATATTTATCTTTTATCTACAAATCAACCATGAAGTACATACAAAACCATTATGTCATGTTTTTCCCTTAGGCTGCTGACACCTTCAGTCTTTTATTGCAGACTGTGACATGGGACTGAGCTGGCCAAGAAGAACTTGCCTGAGACCTAGGATGAGATCAGGCGCTAGAAGTCGCTGCACAAAGGTTAGAAACTCATCATTGAAACAGTTAGTGAGATAGGAGTAACATACAATGTAATACCATAAGTATGTGGTATATATATGAGTAATATGTTATTATAGACAGTACACAGTAATATAATAATGTATGTAATATTATATATAATGTACTGTATCTGCTGTAATGTAATTTACACCATACTGTAATAGAATACAATGAAGTATATATAATGGAATGAAGAGGAACCTGTAATATAGTGTATAATATAAAAAGCATAATAAAGTATATAGTAGTAATATAGTATTGTTTTTATATACTGAAGTAATCCATGGAAATGTAAAACAAAATACTGTTAGATATAGTACTACTTACATTACTGACCCCATAGTAGTAATAATGCTGGTGCTTTATTATGGGGACAAGGTGCAGGTGTATTGTTGTAAAGTGCCTTTTTCACCACATGCAACATTAAGCCAAATCCTGATGTACAGGTGGTGTGGTCTTTATGTCAGATCTCTCTGAATCATGTGTTCTTCATAAGATACAATAATTCATTTCTGTGAGGATTGCAAATTGACCTCAACTGGTTAGCAGTCTTAGAGCTCATTATGTTGTCTCTGCTTCTCCTTCCATGAAAGGCTGGTGTCTGAGCTGAATGAAGAGATCGGAAGCTGCTGGCCCCGGGCAGGCTGGCTCGGGGTGAGGAAGCGTGGAGTCAGAAGCCCAGCAGCTGCTGGAGAAGATTAGGCCGGGCCTTAAAGAAGAAGCAGAGGTCAGAAACTTTGTAACTGCTTTTGTTGTTACAGGTTTATTGTATTAGGTTAGATAAAATAGTTTGACTTACATGCCACCAGTTAAGAACAGAGGTATTAGTTTCTCTCAGTGGAGGTTGCGTGTTTTACTAATGACACAGAATTTTAAAGCAATTCATGGTAAACTTTACTGTATCTTTATGATGGTGAAACACCTCTCTACTTCTCAAAATTGGAAAATGACAGAAATTAGATGAGAATTCTTCATTAATTCACCATCTATAACTGTGTATTTTCACAAAATTGCCTTAGTGTGATAAAATAGGTCAGGGGTAATAGCTTAGTTCTATAGCCTGTGTTCAAGTCTTTTTATGCATCATGACAAGGCCTTTTATCATGAAATACTAGTTTAGATTGTCAGTGTAATTTGTTCTATCTTTTTCAGTAAAACTGTTCCTGCGGGATGTGCAGGAAAACTCAATGCCAGCGTCCAGCTTTCAACAACAAAAACTCTGGTGTGCGAGGTGTGCTCGGCCTACTTGGGTCTCGACAATGATCGTGTTGTGCGACACTTTGGCAAACTGCACCTTGGCTTCATTCAAATCCAGCGAGAAGCTTGAAAGCTAAGGAGTGAGGATGCACTGATGCAAGACATATGATCTAATTTGCATACTCATTCCATATATCTGTAAGACCCCGTCAATGTATTGTATCAATACATGTAGTAGAAATTGCAGTTACTTGTGTAGTATGGTCAGCTGCAAGTATTTTTCTCAGTAGTACTGTTCTTTCTAAACTAGAAAGCAGTTATGAAGAAACAGAGAATCTGCGGATGAGGAAAGCGAGAGGAGCGAAGAGAGGATGAAGAAACGACAGTGGGAGATGGATCGAGAGCAGGGAGGCGGGGCCCGAAAGAAGCGAGAATGGGAGAGAGAAGCAGGAGAGGGCGCGGGAGGTAAAACTTTTTTTCTTTCTTCGCTGTGTGAACACAGTTTTATGCCATCTGGAAACTGGAATTTTCTGATTTCTGTTTCTGTCTCAAGTCAAGATCCAGAAGTGAGACCGTTACAGGTACATCTGCTTTGATAGATGTTTGTCTTAGTCAGAGACATGAAGCGAACTGTAATATCGCAAATTATACAGACTCGTGGTGCAACACATGGCTGTAGCTGAAATTAAGTTTACTTAAAACTTGTCAGACATTAAATATTTAAATTCCTCACAGGGTTGGCATGGTGGTTTAGCAGTTGTACAGGGAAGCAGTGTCCATTGTTAGGCTTGTTGTGTCAGGGTTTCCATTGTGTTACACTGTTACCTTTACACCTAAGCTAAAATCTGTCTTTGTAATTTTTCTATCTAGGGATGGAGGCAGTTAAATACTTCCCATCGTTCAGGCATACGCTCCTCTCGTTCCAGAGAGAAGGCGGAGATGGGGATCGAGAGAGAGAGAGAGGAGCTTTATCACGACACAGGACAGACATCGCTCACGCTCCTCGCTGGTAGCACAAGCGGAAGAGGTGGGGCTGAAACCTGCATACAGCATCATTAGATTGGATTACTGCTGTGAGTACCAACTCTTATCTGATTTAAATCAGCTACATACAATTCACATGATGTAGCAGTGATCACATCAGCTGTTGCCTCATTCAGAACATGAATCAAGTTAATGCAGGCTCAAGTCAATGAAAGTATGGTGAGATTGGTTGGATATAAATCCTCCTGAAGTCTCATCTGATGTAAATATTTGCTATGATTTGGCGACGGTGAGAAGTTTACATGCAAAAAGCAAAATGGAAATCGCTTTGAGCAAGACTCCATTCAGCTGCTTATAAATTAATCTAGTGCTGAAACAATTAGTTGATTAATGAGTTAACCAACAGAACAATAATAAACTACAATGTAGATAATCAATTATTTTGGTTGATTTTCAAGCAAAAAATAAGTCACTGAATCAGCTACTCCAATGTTAAGAATTTTCTTTTTTCTGTATAGATATCGTGTATCAGTGTGTATTTGAATATCTTTGAATTTAGAATCTGTGGTCATCAATCAAAATGATGGTCCTAAGCTTACACTGTAGAGACATCCATTGAGCGGTAATTTGAGGCTTTGATGACCAAAAACGATCTAAGAACGAAGTTCTCACAGTGTGACTTCTGCTACAACCCACCTCTGCATACCAACCAATAAGAAAACTACATGAAATGACGGCCATATTTGAAAAAAGATGAGGGGAAAATCCACACACTTTCCCTGGACATGACCAGATTTCACCTCTCCCCTCCTCTCCTGAGGTTTTAGATGGAGTGGCGGTAGCCATGCCTGAAATCTGAACTGTTGAAACCAGTTTTGATGTCATAAATTTCAACTTTCACCACGTTTACACTGTGGATACAAATATCAAATAGCTGTGGCTGGTCGTTTTCCTCAGATCCTCCAGAGACAGATCATCTCACACCCGTGACAGAGAAGCGCTCACACTGTCCCAGGAGAGATGGAAAGAAGAGGCGCAGAAGGGGCGCGAAGACAAGGTGGAGTGTGCAGACTTGGTGGAGAGGAGGATCCGCCTCCCGGACATAGCCAGGGGCAGGGGAGCGAAGATCCCTGTCATGCAGAGGCGGGACCGGCCAGCTCCAGCTCTGAGGAAGCCCGAGTCAGGAGATGTGTGAAGCAGGAGGGACGCCTCAATATCTTTGATTTGGATATATTGTTTAGTAAAAGTGAGGATGAAAGCGTGTTGGTGCTGTGGTGTGTTTGGGTGCGTATTGGGTCAGCTGGCTTTGTATGTGTTCATGTTAAAAATGGGACATGTACATTAGAGCAGGGTGAATAAGGAATTTAACAAGGGGATGAGGAACAGCTTGATTGGTGGCGGTCAAAACACGCAAACAAACTTTTATAAAACTCAGAATTGTGAGGTTAGAGTGACCTGGAAGCAATATGGTCATATTTTATGCCATCTTATTGATCTTATGTACAGTTGACAGTGATGAAGACGACTGTGTGAAGGATTAGTGCCCTACTTAAAGTCTGTTTTTTATTTGCTCATATGAAGTGCTGTTATTTTTATCGTGGATTGGACTTTTCGTGTTATTGTTTTTCACTAGAAATCTATCAGTTTTCAGTAGCATCGGTTGGACTCATTAGTAATGGCGTAACCCCACTTGATGATGTTTGAAATGAGCTGTGAATGACTGAAGGCAATTCTGATGTTTGTGTTTTATTTGTTTGCCTTCAATGCATAACAATCTCCTTTGCGAAATCAGATACACATCAGGGCTTGACTTCAATTCAAGATAGTGATGAGCTCATACTTGAAATAAATTCACTTGTTCCCCTGAAGAAAGTCCTCCAAATATTTCCGTTCAGTTCCTGACACATGAAGGCATTTCTAGATGATGTGCATATTTACATACTGACAGTTAAGGCCCAGGACTAGGTCCTGCTTGCTGTGATACTACTTGGATGTACAGGAGAGATTTGCTTGCTGTGCCACCATAGAGTGAATAAAATTTTCTTACTTCCATTCAAACACAGTGTGTACTACATTTTTCTGTAAACCTTCCAGTCCAGTAACACAAGCTTTAACAATTTACACATTTCTGACAATGTCACCATAAACTTTCGTTAATTTTCTGTCAGTTGCCTGATCATTTCCACGCTAACGAAGTAGTTTAAATTATAACATGCCATCATGTTTTTATATGTTTTAATTTTAGTAATTAGCAACTAAAGCTGTTAGATAAAGTGTAGTGGAGAAAAGAAGACAATATTCCAATATGAAATGTGGAGTAGTAGAAAGATTACATGAAAAAACTCGGAACAAATGTATCTCAAGTATGCATCTTAGGTGCAGTACACCCTAGCAGCCTATAGGTGGCGGAAGATGACCGAGCATGGACGGAGGAAACGTCATGACGTCAGACGCACGTTCGGAAAAAGAGGCGCAGTGGACAGTTGACAGAGACTTGCGGTTGTTTTGTCGGTGACTTGGAGATATTTCAGTGATGACATCAGGATGGTGCTGAACGCTTCGGTGGCACCTGGTTCAGACACAGCGAACATCTTGGTGAAGTTTCATTAACTGTGTACGCCGCGAGAGCCTAATCGCTGTCAGTCAGTCTTCTGTTTATACTGGCACCATTACAGCGACACGTAAACATGAGTTGCTTGTTCTGTTGGTGGAAATGCTTTGCTCAACCCAAGAAAACTGGCAACCTTTGACCGTGTCATGTACTGTTACTTGTTTACTGTTCTGGATACAGATACTTTGCTCTCTACCTGACAGAAGACCTACTTTTATCCAAACAAAGCACATTGTTAACATTTGGTGTTCAGTCTAATGTATTTACTACCTGACAAAATAAACCTACCCAACACTTGGTTGAACATGGAGCTCACCCTGACACAGCAGCTCAAACAAAACCATATATACTCTGTGTTGTGGTTACTAACACCTGGTTGAGGACCCTTCAAGAAACTCACTAGATAAATCCTTGATGGAAGGTGTTTGTAGAATAATAAAGAGGACAAAATATATTTCTGTAGCCGTATATTATAGTATTTTCCTTTATTTTCAATCTAAATAACTATTCTATATCTCTTTAGAACCAATCTCAGAAGGGAAAAATGGTGGTACTGCTCACAATTAATTGTCATGTGCAATGTATCAGGAGAGGTTTCAGGTGGACATTGCTTCATTTTAAGTGGTCAGATGCTGAAATAAACGTATTTGACTCTGTGCGTGTATATGACACAGTGAAAGTTGTCATCCCAGAGCACAGGAGAACTTTCCTCCTAGACATCAAAGTATAGTTTGGATAACAGTATATTATCTCTTTGTGAAATACACAGTGAAGTAGAAATAGGTTGCTCACAATGTAAACACTACTGTACTAAATCTAAACTACTGTGTAGGGAATGTTTTCAAATGCATCAAACAGTTAAAATATACTTTTACTTCTTTTATTTATATTTTATGGCAGTGTGTTTAGTATAAAGTGTTATTATCAGACTTTTGTGCTGACTCTGAGTGTTCTTTTTTCACTCCAGCTGGTGGAAAGTGAGAACAGTTTCCAGCAGGTTGCTGATGCTCTGGTGGAGGAAGTTTGCTGTCCTGTGAATGTGTGAGTATTGTCTCCATCCTGTAAAACTGCTGAAAGAGTTCACTTTCCTGATGCATAAAATCGTCATTAGAGATGCTGTCGTGAAACCTATATTTGAACTGATGTCTTGTTGTTACAGTTCAGTGTATGACATCACTTTGTATCAACAAATAAAAATTGAGCAACAGCATTAATGCTATATGTATATAAGTAATTAATTATAATTATTACATGTAAGACTTAAATTAATGCCACACCACCTTGATGATGTCAAGTCCACTTTGCATTTAAATAGTTAATATCCCATGGGTTTATCAATGCATCTGTAAAACAATGTATCCTCAGTGATAATACTGCAATTGACCATTTTCACACTACTTAGTTACTGTTACACACCCACAAGTTTTCTACCGTATATATCAAAACATAGTTCACAACAATGATGTAGGTAACATACCCCTTGGAAATTCTTACAATTTTGAAACAATGAGTCTATGATTTCACATAGAGCGGACAAAAGCAGGCTTCATCTCTGGTTGATGCCTGATTATTCTTGGTTTGGCTCTTCAAGAGTCTAACCTATTTAGCATTAGCAAAAATATTTTAAGTATGAATTGATATTTTGTAAGTCATTTTGCACTCGAAAACCAACATGATCTATGGAGGAGACACAAAAAATGTGCAGCCAGCATCATTTGTTTCTAATACTATAGTTATGGTTGTCAAACTGTGATAGGACAAGTGTCCAGTGAGGGTTTAAAACACAGTCAACATTCCTGCCTTTATTTGATATTTCTGTGAGTCCAGAGACAATTGTCCATTGGGTAGAATTGAACTGTGATATTGAGGATGTGGTATGCACCTTTAATGACGGTAATCCACCTGCTGCCCCATCTGTGCATCCTTTAAATGCCGTTGTCTCTAACCAATAGCCACCTTGCTTACACTTTAAGATTAAGGTTAATGAAAAGTTAATGACGGTCAAATTCACTTGAAAATGAGATATAAATTCAAGAGGTATCCCATACAGTGTAATTATTCAGGTCAAGTCATTTCATCTAACCTTTAAGAGAACCCAACCTTGCCTGTTAGGTGAGAGACTGTTGCAGATCCTGACCCCTCACGCACTGGTTTCCAGGTCACCTTTTTAGATAACAAAAACATTGGGCTACTTTCCACTTCCTGAGAGTTTTATGACTGCATGTGAAACATTAAACATGCTGTCATTTTTCTGGGAACCGTGGGGAGAGAGACATTTGCAAGATTATTTATGTCTCCTGTCAGAAAATATAAACATGGATCATTTAGACCCTTTGAAGAAACAATGAGCACTAATGTTTTTATGGTGGGGGACAATCTCATTAAGAACACAAGAAGTCCATTTCACCGTTCTATTCGGCTCTCTTGTTCTCTCATTTTTCATCTCTGCATCTCAATCCTATTACCTTTATCTCCCCTGCCCCTCTCTCCCTCTTTCCTCTAAAGTAACTATTATCATGCAGAGAGCACGCTAAGAGTTGCTCGGTATCTGCATTCCTGCACCTCTGTTTTTCATATCTACAATATCTGTCTTTTCTTTGCATCACGCTCACTGCACATTAAGATGGCGGGCAATGGCCTTCACTATGTCTGTAAATGAGAGAGAGCAACAGGCTGTATTATAACTGAATGAAAAATCAGCACAGTGGGAGTTACACACTGCATGCACGCACACACGCACACACATCCCACACAACTACAACAGGCTTGTACATACAGAGACATGTCGCACTCACACACACACACACACACACCTATACACACAGGCACGTTGAGAGTTTTGAGGGTAAACAGAAGCAGTCCATTAGTCATGCCTTAGAGTACATTAGAAGGAATATTGTAATCAGTTTGAGCAGGAACATATAGACCACATCAGAGATAACACACAGTGGGACTGAGATCTGTGAGGGTAAGAATTGAATATATAACTGGAACTGTAAAGCATTGAATATATGACTGAAAACAAGACATTGTATCTAATGATCGTTATAAAGAAAGAATATAACCAAGTAGAAAAAGACTGAGAGAATATTGTGATCTAGAATGTCTTGAGGAATGAAGTCTAATAAGCAAGTGTGGTTATAAATAAGTAATAACAGAACAAAAAGAGAAGATACTAAATATATACTTCGAAATTATGCTGCAACACTGAATGAATGATATAGGACTGTAGAAAAGTATCGGGTAAGCAAATATTAAAGATAGGGTTCATCATTTTTGAAGCAAAAAGTCTCAAGCAGGTTTTGTCATTAAACATTCCTCCTGTTCATACTGGCCTCCTTCCTAATAAAAGCCCATTGTAAGGTGTGTGGGGAACAAAATCCACAGTCCTGTTCTTACAAAAATGTATGCTAAAATATCTGAAGCCAATAAGGAGATTCAGAAGTCTGAATTTGTCGAATCAAGCACTGTTGCTATCTCTACACTACAGCTTCCAGCAACAGAGAGAGGGAAAGTGGCTTACTGCTGCACTTGTGGTAATAACATCATGCTGTGGATGGCAACAAACCTGCACTGAGGGTTTGGACAACAAAGGTGTTACCACAGGCAAGCAGGTGCAAATTTATCCTGTAACCTAGAAATCAGGAGCTGATATTTATTTACAGAGCACAGTGTTAATGAATTAGGTATTTAGTGATCCTGAATAAGTCACCGGACTATAAAACAAAATGAACATAAAAAATACTGGATGTC
The DNA here is from genome assembly GCA_033238685.1 of Lates japonicus. Lineage (NCBI taxonomy): Eukaryota > Metazoa > Chordata > Actinopteri > Centropomidae > Lates > Lates japonicus. The sequence continues at coordinate 88,580 of BRZM01000457.1, read as the reverse complement.
AGTAGCACAAACTGAAACAGCGACAAATAATTAGACTACAAATAAAACCAGTATACATTCTGCACAACCTGCAGCTCAGCATTATAACACGCGCCGCGGAAAATCCACAGGGAAGGTGACAAATGAAGAGTTGGACTTTCCCAAAAATGAATGTCAAAATCCCTGTAAAGCATTTTTAACACCCACAGTTTTTTACTTGCTTAGGTAACATCACACAGAGGCGGTTCACAGCAGATGAGAGCAGGTCTCTGGGCTCAAAGCCCTTTGGCAGCTCAACCAAGCGAGGAGGCAGACAGTACTAGCCTCTTCAACTTCAGAAGATGGTAAACACTTAGGGCAGCTAGACAGCCTCCTCAGCCTGCTTAAAGGAGCGGAAAAGAGTGGTACTTTGACACGATTTAGATGCATTCAGACAACGGCACACACCCACCCACACACACACATACAAATCAGACACAATAGTTACACAAATGACATAGTGTGCAGGCACTGATGCAACTAAAAAAAACAACAACAGAGTAATTTAGGAAAATCAAGCTGTAATTGTTTGGTAGCTGTACAGATACCAGCTTGTTTAACGTTTTCAACCACTCGCACTGCTCCAGAGTTGTTACATACGAGGGACTCTGATGAGCCCCACTAACTAGTGCCAGGTGTGTGTGTGTCATCAAGGCCTGCATGATGTTAATGGGGGAAATGATGACTATAATTGTTAAGTGGTGGCTAACCTACCATGAAGGGAGGCATCTTCTCTGAAATATATACCCCTCCACACACCCACATGCACAACAGCATGATTCCCTCCAGACCCTCTACCACAGTCACACAACAAATCGTAGATCAGCACACTTGTGCACTTTGATCAAGGAGGTGTCACAGTTTCGGGATGCCATTACAGATTACAGATCTTTCTTCCTTTAGTCGAAGCTAATTATGTTGGCTGCTGCTATAGCATCTAGATCTTGACTTTATTTTAAATTAATAATTAAATAAAATAAAGGATAATAAATGTTCACACAGTCATTAATGCTGTTCCAGAAATATTTACTGGTAGAATCATTGCACATTGTACAGAGACATTGCAGTGCTGCATATTCCAGGACTGTAGAGCAAAGGCTGTGGAAGCAATCAACCTGAAGTCACAATCCATGATCGAACATATCGTGATCACGAACAGACACGTGGCTGTTGGCAGAACTGATGATATTGTGTACTTTGACTCTGTGCTCACAAAATGCCAAATGTGTTTCTAAAAATCCAAAACTATCAGGAATGAATGTTAAAAGAGGTTGTTTATACTTGTTTTACATCATTAATGCCCGTCAGAAAAGCAACAATATGCCTATATTACCATGATTTATAAGAACTGAAAATGTCAGTCTACTCCTTCAATAGATATGTGTGGAATGTACTTCATATTTTGCACTTAAACACTTACATATCAGCCTTTAAAGCAGTATCCTAATTGCTTCAAAAGCTCCTTATTAGAGTGTGTTATATTCGCTAAGTGTAGTATTTAACATCAATAAATCATCACTGTTTATTGGGCAGTAGCATTATTACGATATACAAATGAGACGCTGAAAGATCAACAGATCACTGATTGTGGTTCCAGCCATATGTGGAGGCCAGTGGTGAAGCCGCTTACTGGAAACGGGTATTAAATCTGAGGAACATCAAAGCACTGATAATAATGAGGGATTGTGAGACAAAGGTGCGTAATTTTCCTGCCAGGGTCTCTTGTATTTTAAGCAATAATTGTACAGAGATCTCACAGCTAATTTGACAATTTATATATTGATGTTTGAAATGCAGACGAACACCTCTAATGTAACGACACCACAGCTGGATGGAGTGGATCAAACCTAACCACTGATGGAGTCTTTGCAGGCATGACCTGTATATGAACAGTAATGTTTTGTAACTGCTGGGTCTTGTTTACACATCCGTGAAGAAACCATATGCTTTGCAGAGTGTAAACATACTGTGAGTAGAGATGCAGAGGTCTGAATAATAAAACCACAACTGTAAATCTGAGTAGAGACATACACAGGTGCATCTATATGAAACTCAGCAGGTCTGCATTAGTAGAGACCCCAGCGACACAGAAGGACACAGACACACATACACACACACACACACACACACACACACATGTTAACAATATGCTGTCCATGCTAATTAGATGGTTCATTAACATAATAAAAGGTGTGGTGTCAATGGACCAATGGTTGATCTATCCTCTGGTCACCTTGTCACCTGGGCTGGACAGAGGGTGTCCAGGAAGGTTAGGGTCCTGTGTGAAGGGGTGTGTGTGTGTGTGACAGAGAGACCAGAAAGAGAGAACTAATGTAAATGCGCCAACCATTTTTACAACGAGGGTTATTTTGTTCTTTTATGGGAGAAAAGACAAGAGACTGGGGTGAGTGAAGACAGAAAAGAGAAAGAGAAACAGATGGCACCAGGCTCAGGTAAGCTTCCTCTTCATCCCTGTGACATTTACTTCCCTAGCTGGGTGCTTTGTATGCAGCAGTTAGCAGATGTGTGTGTTGCTAGCTTAACTGTGTGTATAGGTTAGTATGCAGGTGTAAGGGCACAAGTTTTTTCCAGCTCTACCCTTAGGGTGAAAGCTGTTCAAACTGCCAGCTTGTATAGGCTGTAATCACAACTCTCAACCTGTGTGAGGCACATGAAAAACACACACACACACACACACACACACACACACACACACACACACACACACACACACACACACACACACACACAGCAGGAGATGTCTATGTTGTCAGACAGACACACACAGACTGGAAACTAGCTATGCAAACACAGAGGCGAAGAGCCTGTGTAAATGCTAAATATTCACATAAACACATTAATGTAAGGGAATTTGAAGCACAACATTGACAAGCCCCCGAGACTTGGCTGTTTCCTGAAAAGCCTGTCAGAATGTCTTTACCTGCGGTCTCTGCAGGCACAGGGCATGATAACGCAACATGACGCACACACACAGAACAGGAGGATACATACACAGCAGACAAGCACAGACAAAGAGGCTAATTCTTGGAAGGATGTCAAACAGACTGAAAACACGTGCCTCTACGAGAACACGCTTGTCGGCAAAACGGTACATGCTCGTTTTTGTTTGAGATGCACACAGTACAACACAAACACACAATGATATGTCTACAAACACACAAGTATGCTGATGTAAACAACATGCCTGTCACAGGTATGATACACAGAATGCTTTAGGACACAAGTCTTACATCGAAAATCAACCAAACAAACTTTTCTCTATAGCTGGTAGCTGACCCACAAAAATCACACACACACACACACACACAGAGAGAGATGGGGACCTCAGGCTTCACAGGTAGCAGCTGCATTTCAAGCAGGTAATCCTGCCAATGGCCACTGCAAAAAATAGGGGGAAGAATAAATCACACGCACAAACATCACATGTGATCCTCAGTCTGCCTCTTTCTTTCAGGATGTTTCCTTCACCCACAAGACTACACAGTGCCTCAGGTGTACCATGTACTACATCCTCAACACATATACATATGGTATACACACACATAAACACATGCACACAGATGCACATTACTCACAATTACATTAAGTACACAAACACAACCATCTGTCATATTTACCCTCATGTTGACAACATTTCAAAACAGGCTGTTCTGTTTTCCTGGTGGCAAAATGTTTGATTCATGAGCAGAGATGTTTCAGATCCTCGCTTGGTTTTTTAAAGGTGCCACTTGTAGCAATTTGGCATCAATAAACCATAACAACACTAATATTTGCATAATTACTGTAAGACAACAAGAATGCCACTGACAGCATCAGTCCACCTACACAGCCACTGTTTCTATTATTTAGCTGCTTTTGTAGTTTGAAAGATGAACACAACTTCATTCAACTCTCACCTCCTATTGTTTACTGATGATCTCATCAGAATATTGTCATTCAGTGCAGTTATTCAGTTTTTCCTGCTCCTCAAAGCAACTACAGGCTGAGGTATAGGAATATGATTTCTCTTGAGAGGTTTATCAGTGCTGGATAAAAAATATGTGTGGCAAGCCAGTGTTTTCTCTCACAAGAACTTATGAACTTAAATTCAACAAGGAGCTTTATAAGCGTCAAAGAGCAGAACATCAGCACATCAACAGACCACCTTGGCTCTTAAATCTGACGGTATGTAACCAAACCTACAAACTGCAACATTAACAGTCCAACCATATTTACTCCTACAACAGTAAAATAACCACAGAGGAGCTGTGGAAACACTGTGGGAACACTACACAACAAAGTGTCAAACACAATTAACACAACTAATGTTACAGAAATGTGAATAAGCAAAGACTGATATCTACAAACATGAGGTCACAGTGCATGCTGGGAGGTTTTCCACTACACCTACTCTCCTGGGATGCCACAATACTTTGCAACAAAAAAATTATAAATATTTGATAGAAAACCTCTTTGAAACATGGTCAGACCTTTGGGAAATGTATTTCTTGCCAAGAGTTTGATGAGAAAATTGATATCACTCACCTATCACCTATATGCTAAATATGAAGCTACAACCAGGAGCCTGTTAGCCTGGCTTAGCATAAAGACTGGAAACAGGAGGAAACAGCTAGGATGGCTTTTTCCAAAGGTCACAAAGTCTGCCTTCCAGCTCCTCTGAGTGGTATCAATCCACATATTTAACTCAAGCAAATGAGCATATTTCCCAAAGTGGCAATCATCACTTCTTGGTTCATAATGACTTTGTTATTGTTGACCCACCCTGTGCTTCATCCATTCATTTATTCACTGAGCGAATCAAAGAGTCCCAGTATGCATTAGTCAGAAGGCAGGGGTGCACCCTGGACAAGCTGCCAGTCAATCAAAGCACATTTGGTATTTTATTTGTGATCCAAAACCAAATAAAATTTGTCAGCTGAGGTTTTTGTGTGTATCTGGCATGAACTGCTCCCCCCTGTGACAGCGCTGTGATTTTTTTCTGAAGTTAACTGCAAACAGCCCGCTTGCCACCATGCCGTGTACCGCATTTAAATTCAGCATGAGATTTCTGCCCGGCAGATGGTCGGGGTGTTGTGTGTGCAGCATATGAACTGTTGATTGCAACATTTGCATGAATTATTTGTCCTCCCGTTCTGCCTGAAAAACATTTTTTTCTTTTCCAAGACACAATCTGCTGCACTATAATTCTTCTTGGCAGTAGAAATAACAAAGGCAAAAAATAAACCTTGGTGCATTTTTTGGTGCAAGTATAGAAATCAGTATATAGACAAGTATAGAAGAGGTAGAAAGAAGGAAGTGCAGCTTTCTTTCTCAGTCAAGCTTCTTCCTTCTTTAGTCATTTCTCTCAATTCACTGTGTAAGGCCAAGGCCATCTGACAAAGAACAGAGCTTTCAGCAAGGTGAAAACACTGCGAGTTCTGTGTGTGTTTGTACAGTCATGCAACCATGTGTCATAAAAGTGCTGTGTGCAGGTTTTTATGTGGGTGTTAGCTCATTGGTATATGCATTTCTGTGTGTGTGTGTGTGTGTGTGTGTGTGTGTGTGTGTGTATGTGTGTGTGTGTGTGTGTGTGTGTGTGTGTTTGCGTGGGTTTCCCGTGTGATCCTGGTTTAAAGGACTGAAACAAAAAAAACAACTTAGTTTAGTACCTGGATGGTACAAAGTGTCAAATACCCACAAAAGACAGGAGGAGACTGAGTGGGAGGTTAGTGTGTATGTATGTGTGTATATGTGTGCTTGCTGACATGGCCTAGTTGAGGAAGAGGGAGGGACGAAGGATGAAGGGAGGAGGAGGAGTACTATGAGGCGGAGAGGTGGGGCAGGTGAAGGCTTCCTCTCTGTGGTCCTGCCTGCTGAGCAGTAACTATGGATGAAATTCAAGGCTATGTTCAGTTCAGCTAGCGAGCAGAGTACCAGGAGTCCTATATGTTTGTGTGCAGCACCCTGGTGTATATCAAAATGTGTGTTGGCGTATATCAGGTTAAGGCTGAAGAGCAGAAAAGGCATATCTGAAGTTTTGTTTTGTTTTGAGGTTGTGTATGCAGCTCAACACACCCTCAGCTTTTGGATTCCCAGCGGGGGGATTTGCCAAAAGAGCAGCAACGGTTTTAGAAGCGAGGAGAAGAGTGATGGTGAGGAGGAGAGAAATTTGGAATTGAAAAAGGTGATGAAGTTAGGGTAGATGAGAGAAAAGGAGAGCAGAGGAGATAAAAGTGGAGAGAAGAAAAAAGAAGGAGTGAAGAGGTGAAGAGATGAGAAGATAAGAGAGTTGAAAGAGGAGGGAAGGTGATGAACTAAGAGCTGATGAGAGAAAAGCAGATGAAAGAAGGGAGCTGAAATAAGAACAGAGACAAAGAGAGGAGAGGAGACGAGACGAGAGGAGAGGAGAGGAGGGGAGGGGATGAAATGAATAGTAATTGCGGCTTTAACACTGCCAAGGTTAGGTCTCCCATTCTGACTCTGGCTGCCCATACTAACAACGTACACAGCCCTCGCTCTGTAAAGTGGATAAATGCCTCCACCAAACAGTGAAATTCAACGTGATGCACAAGTGTAAAGATACATGATGAAGAGCTGCACCCGCGACTGTCTGCCCCGACGAGCATCTTGTTCGTCTCTGTCGTATTATGCAGATAAAACGACACAGTGCTGTGACCGCGGGCTGCAGTGACGTCTCTGTGGATGACAGATGTCCTCTCCTGCAGTTTCCTTTCTAGGCCAACGTCTTTCAACCTGTTCAATCCCTCTGTCTCACAGTTTCTCTCAACACACCTGCTTTTTTCCCCCCTGACTCTGTGTCCACAAACAAGAGTGAGATAAAGTGGAGAGCCACACAAATATTTCTCTTTAACCTGAGAATTGTTTTGGAAGGGAAGTATCTAATCTGATGTGACAAAGCGTTAAAAAGCTGCCACTCTCAGACCTCAGGGAGGCAGCCTCATAACATACAGGCTTAACTCCAGCTTTAATCAAATCATACTGGTGTTGCAGCAGTTACGAAAGTGATAATTCACAACAAGTTATCCTAGTACACTTTGTTAAAATAAGAGACAAGGCAGAGATAAAGAGCACTATGATGCGAAGCAGGTCTATTACTTTGTGTATCAAGACGCATGTTTATTATCACATTTCATACAAAAGGAAACCAGGGTAAGCTTAAGCTTATAATCAGTTTTACACATGAGGTCTATTACACTAAATTATTATCTGCTAACAGAGAATTTAGAAGAAGCACTGTTGCTATGGTTACCCGCAGTTTAAAGCTGCAATAATTGATGTTTATATTAAAGAGTTACTTTTAGTGACTGTATCATGCAGCTCTGCAGTTCTCCTCAGCTCTGTGGAACATTTTAGCATCTTTCAGCTCGTTGTTTTAGTTTTATGGTCTTTTATGGAATTCACTCTCACTGACCTAATTTTCAGCAGTAGCAGGAAGCTGTTTTTAGTGGAAAGGTTTGGATAAACCCATTGTACTCAACCAAAGTTAACAGCTAGTGGGGGAGAACAGTGAAGCATTTAGCAGCTTAAGCCATATATTTCCCTCAGGAGTTAGTAGAGACAAAAAAGAACAAAAGGAGTTTATTAATTAACACCCTCCCTCTTAAAAAAAAAATAAAATAAAAAAAATAAAAAAAAAAAATATATATATATATATATATATATATAGGATTTACACTCACAAGGTTGCCAGGAACATGACTCCACGAATGCAAATGTTTCTTGATGTCTGCTGGATGTGCCAGGTGTTTGCTAACACAGTCAACACAACAACTTAATACAGTGATGATATGTCAATGTTGTGTTTACGTCTTGTTACACCGCCTCCAAATGGCTAAAAATGAATTACTGCTGCTTTTGTGGGGATTTAAGACAACTGTTAATCTATTAATCTTTGTCTGGGGTGTCCTATATGGGCCTTCTCATGCCCCGTTAAAATCTTAAACAAATGGATCTGAGGATGAGAAATAAATTTATTCCAGGAGGAGCCAGGACTAAAACAGGTGTTTATTGTTTAGTTCACAGTGTAGATGGGATGGGCTCATGCTGCTTTTTCCTTTTGGTTCCTGTGGGGTTCCTGTGTTTTTACACTCTGCAGAGAAATGTGTGCAAATGTTGAACTGCTGTGGAAGGAAGATGTGATTTTCAGCAACACTGACTTGTTTTCCTCCATGTTTTCTCACTGTGTACCATGTATGCTCACCAGCAGGGAGCTTGATGAATGAATGATGCTGCTTGGAATATCCAGACTGCAGCCAGATTTGTGTCCAAATATCACTGAGATGCCAGGAACTCTTGATTGATTTTGCAGCTTTGGGAACACACCTTTCCTCTCTTTACGTGGCCAAAATTGGATTTGAGAGTAGAGCTGACCCTTTTTTATTCATTTGTACATGGGAAAAAATTTAGTTTGTCACTAATGATCTGTTCCAATTAGTTTGCCTCATACTCCAGGAGGGAACTATGACCCCTGGCATGACCTATTGCTCTTTTAATAAACTAGGTTGTTGCTGTTCTCTTCAATAAATAAAATGGAGAAAACTAGTGAGCTGTGCTGAATTGATAAGCATGACACCAAGGCATCTGAGAGGCAAATGTATTGAGGTATTATTTTGGGTGCTACTCCACAGATTGCAACATTATGGACCATGGGAAACCTGACTTTGTTAAGCTAATGCCTTATGATAACAAATCTTAAGACTTAGCCTGAGGTTACACACGTTGTGATCAAATTCATTTGAAAAAATTAGTAAAAAAACAACATATAAATGAAGAAAAAGACAAAGTCTCAAACAACAAATAACCAGGGTATAAAAGTAGAATGAGAAAGGTGTATCAGTTGCTGAGAACCCGGTGCCTGAGAGCACAGTAAGAGGTGTTCAGTCATTGGCCCAGTCTGCACCTGCGTATTGCTACATGAATCTGCCATGTCTACAACAAATACTGTGGGACATTTTGTGTATCATGCCAATGCATTTAAAGCTTTTCGCAGGTCATTTAATGCTGTTTTGTTTAGGCTTATTCCTGTTAGGGGCTGGTCAGTACATACCTGACGTGGCATGAAATAACACCTGAAGAGAGTAGGTAGAGTTAACATGTTTGTGCTGTAATAAAAACTTTGGATTCCTCCAAAGTTTAAGCATTAAGGTACTTTTGGCCTGTTTCTCAAACGTCCCCTTCTCCCACTGTCTTTGTGACCCAGTGTGGACTTTGACATCCTGGGAACAGAGCAATGAAACCGTGACCTAGTGGGTGTCACGAAAAAGCTGAGCTGCCTCTGTGCTCCTCACCTCCATCTCTCCATCTGTCTCCATCAGCTGCTTCTCCTCTCTCCTCCTCCTGCCTCTCCTGTTCTCTTGCACTTTGCCATTCTCACTGTCTGTACCATCTGCCATATACTGTATGTACCGAATGTATGTGTGTTTATGTCACTCCCTGTTATTATGTATACAGGTTTAGCATGTAATATACATTACGAGCATGAATATGCTGTGTGTTTGTGCCTTCAGGCATGTATGCATGCCATAGGACCTCTGATGAAGTGGTGTTTTGCCCTCATTCTGTCAATTTCCCTCCTTTCCTGTTATTACGTACATTTACTATTTTTAAATGTAAAGTCACAACATGGGCTTCACTGCGTAAAAGTTGTTCATGGAAATAACGCCGTTTAACATATCTTACTGGTTTTTATTGTAGTTGCCTATGCACCACATACACTAACACACCTTTTCTTTTGGCTAATAATAAAACACAATATGATATCCTCATGAGATGCAGATCCCCTCAGACTCGGGTGTAACTCTGCAGAGAACTTGATTAAAACAGGAGAGAGGGAGGGGAGGGGAATTGCAGTTACTAATAACTTTGTTATTTCATAGGCAGCCAGGGTAAATGGATTATTCATGGGTGGGGAAAAGAAGGAGCAAAGCAGGGAGATATAGAGAAAGAAGCATAGGAGTTAGTGCAAAAGAAAGAAAGAAAGAAAAAAAGAACACAAGAAAGAAAGAATGAAATAAAGAAAGACAACTAATTGGGCTGCAAAAAGGGTAAAAAAGAGAGAAAATGACTGAGCTGAGGAGCTATAATCATTACACCCTAGGTGATTACGCTGCTCCAGCTCCCAATCAATCACAGAAACACACACACTCAAACACACATCTGAATAAACATGATCCACTCTACATCGGATAGATCCATCAAACACAGAAATATAAACACACAGGTGCAACTGCATAAACATGACTAGGCTAAAATACTTTGTGCATCCAATCACACACGCTCAAAACACATACATACATTTAACTCAAATGAACTCTCACTCACACTCATCTGTATTCAGCAGATTATGTGGATTTTGAGTCGCAGTTGAGTTCATGTCAGCTGACTTTCCTTTTTGTGTGTCGAGTACACAACTGCGGTTGAAGTGTGTGTTGTGTACACACCAATGAATGTTCCAGCGGCGATAAGCAAACGCCAAGAGCTTGCGCACACTCGCTCAACTCCATGTCGGCGTGGACACTAAGAGCTTTACTCCCCAACTGTCATTTACACACAAAAAGACACACACGTCGTAAAATACACACTCTTATAAGGACACACTCGTAAGTCAACACACAGACAACACACAGAATCAAGCATCGAGGCGAAAACACATAACCACTGACATAAACATAAAATGGCGTAGATAATAAATAAAACTATACAACAATATCTCTTCACACTGTTGCTCATCCTAAAAAGCTCTAGCTCAAGTTCAAGATCTAAATCGGCCCCTGTAAACACACAAACACACACACACACACACACACACACAGGCACAGCAGATTGAAGTAAATAACACAGGGCAGAAACAGTAATAATCTCAGTTTTAAGGAGTGTGAGGCCCAGACAGAATGCCAATGACCTAAAGGTACGACTAGATGAGATGGAGACAGACAGTAACACACACAAATACAAAAATATATATAAATATGCACATCCACGACAACACATGCTCACACTTACACTGTGCATACAAACATATAAATACATCCATGACTGTACACACATGGACAAGTCCACACGGAAATGAAACAAAATGGAAAAAGACATAACACATGTTTGCTCACATTCACACACAAACACACACATTCACACTATCTCCCTCTCTCACACACACACGTAAACACAAAAAGGTCAGTGGTGTAATTCTTTGCTGACAGAGTCAGTGCGACTGCTCTGATTGCTGTAGACAGAGGCGAGCTGACCACTTGTAATTTGTAGTGACCTTTACAGCGCCGCCTAACCCAATGAAGAGCCTGTAGGCTGGCATCTGCTCCCACTAATATGTGTGTGTGTGTGTTGAACATATGAGGTCTCAACAGCCTATAAGCTGTTGGCAACAAATAACACACGAAAAAAAAAAAAAAAGGAACGTTTCAGAAGTTCCTGGAACAAAGTGCACAAAAAGGCGAGTAGCCATCAACTGACTGTCACACTCTGGTTCGTTTTCTGGTGAAGATCAATCAGAGGAGCAAAGCACCAATACTGCCAGGGTTAGAGGTTTTCTTCCCACTATGGTCAAACCATGATTGAAAATGTGTTTACTCATGATACTGCAAGGCATTGTGGGCAAAAGGTCTTTGTTGAGGCCTTTAGTACTCATATCTGTTTCCTGCTCTTTGTATGACTGTTGTGATCTTAAGGGCTGCTGAGCCAGCGCCATCTCCTAGACATTTTTTTTTACAACATTTTGAAGGAAAAGTAATTGTGACTGGATAATATTTTCTATCAACATAATGTTGTTTATATATATGTATATATATATATATATATATATATATATATATACAGACACAACATGTGAACGTATATTTAACCAAGACCACACTCTTCAACCAACCTCGACCAAAGTGTTTTTGTTGCCTAAACCTAACCACAGATGGGACTGTGGATGTAAACCCCAGACCTGGGTTGTTGGATTTGATCCCAGCTCTTCCTGTCCACATGGCAAAATGTCCTTGAGTCTTGTCCTGAATCTCAAATTGCTCCTGATGTGTGTGTATGTTGGAAGAACCATGTAAGTCACACTGGACAGAGGCATCTGCCAAAATCAATGTAATGTGATACAGTATTAATTATGCGCTTGCTAGATTTATTTATAATAATGTCAACACTTTCAGTCTGATTTGAGAAAAACTGAAGTGACACCTCATCTCACATTATTATGTGTCTGTGCATCTCTTAGCTGTTCTCATTGTAGAGAACACATACAATCTGTGCAACATGTTTGGGAAAAACATCAGAACTGGCACTCTTCCAAATCAGTGCACAACTGAGAGATGGCAGCAAAAATATTACTACTGAAAGCTCATTAGAGAAATAAAACACATTTGATTGACTAAGTGTGTTTGAAAATTAACATGCAAATTGAGCATCTCCTCAACATCAGATTGGGTTCCTGGTCATTGGTCAAGTGCTTTTAACTGCTTCTGTGGGAATTTTTCATGTGAGGGCTCAGCTCAGATGTGGACCGTGCAGCTTAATTGTATTTGGCATGAATTCTTCATGCGGCTTTTCATGAGCCATTAAAGCCAAAACACCATGGCCATTTAAAAAAATGGTGCTAACAGCATTTCAATATTTCAGAAACATACAGACAATTGTATCCTCAAGGTTATCACCATTTAGCAAGCAATGTTTTTTACAAAGACTCTGAGCCCTAAAAGTGTCTGAAGTGATTAATATTCAAACCATCAGTCAGTTTTTAAATGGGGTCAGGTCCTTTCAAATTCTCTGTGTCACTCCTGAATGAAAAGGTCTTTGCATGACTCATGGCTTTAAAAGCATAACCCAGAGAGTGTTTCTCCCTCATGCCGCCAATAACTACCTAATAGCAGGAGACAAATTCCTTTTTAAATTGGAGATCTCTCATTTAGAATTTAGAAGCTCTGGAGAAAAGAGTGTTTTTCTCGTCTGCTGTGGAGTGGAAAACACACAGACTAAACATAACACTACAGAAAGAAACTAATCTCAGTCTCTTACAAAATATGTGTGAATACTACAAATTTGTTTTAGCAAATATGTTTGGAGGGAAACAAAACTGATGCAGAGATTATGTTTGCTCTTTAAGTTAGTTTTCTTTTTTTTTCTAATGCAAGAAATGTGGTGTACATGTCACAAGTCGACACTTGGGCTCCTGTCCAGTTTCTGATGGTGTTGTTGGGTTCAGACTTCTAAAACACTTGGTTAAGGTTTTTGTTAGCCCTGCACTCATTAATGTTTTTATATTGACTCTGGATTAAATTCTGAGTAATGTGAGAGGTGATGCTCGTTGTAGTGAACCCACACAGAATTATCAGGTTTTCTGGCACACAGCTCTGTCCTTTTCACCTCATTTCCAGCCGCAGCAGGCAGCTGTTTTCACTGAAAAGCTCTGATATACTCACTGTACACTACCTGCCCAGCACCAGACAGCAGACAGACACAGTTGGCAAATAGCTTGGGAACATCGTGGAGCATTTAGCAGCATCAGGTGGCCAGAGACAAGATCCCAGATGAATGCTAATGTTGCTCCATGTCTGCTGGATGTGTAAATAAGCAACTGTTTACTTACAACTTTACAAGGTGATATTGTGTCAGTGCTGTATTTAAAGCTTGTTTTGCTGCCCTCAAGTGGCAAAAAAACAATGAATGCAACTTTAAATATCTTTGTACTGAAGTCGGTTCTTGATGTTGTTTTTCAGTTTATAGCTAAACCCATGATCTTTCCCTGTCCCCTAACCAAGAGTTCTAAGTTGACTAAACTTAGCTATAAGACTCTATACCGTCTATTACTTTAATCCAGGAAAAGTTTTTGCTGATCAAATGAATACTTTTGATACTGATACTGACTTGTGTTAAAAAAAATTGTGAAGGAACATTAAAATGCTGCAAAAAGATCTGTCTGCACCTGATAGCACATTTCTATCTTCTGTCTTCTATCTTCTATCTTTCTATCACATTTCTATATTTTGTCTGGTAAATTGTAGAAGTTATATTACATTTTTAGGTAATATTTTACCCATATATGACTTGGATGTAATAAAGTTGCCACCTTTAGCTGTTCTTATTTTTTTTTGCAAAATAGTAAAAACAAGTTGTAAACAAAATGCTTTCTGTTAGATATGAAGCTGTGTGGATTATTGGATATAAAATAAAGGATATATTGTATGATATATGCTCCCCTCCTTTGGTTACCAGCAGCAGATATTGGAGGAAAATCAATGAAAAATGTTGACTACAAACATTTCACAGATAATATTTAATGTATTTCCTTGTTATACTGATAAAAACATAATCTGGGCAGCATTACATTTCAGAAAACAAATTACTAATGCATTGATGGAGTTATTAGGGGACTGGTTGACGGACACACTTGAACATGAACAACAAATAAGACTTTCCTTCCATAGAGTCTTTGGACTCAAATATCTTCATGTACACACATACTGTTGGGATTTGGCATTTTTCAGTGTGTGTGCGTGTGTGTGCATGTGTGTGTGTGTGTGTGTGTGTAAACGTGTCTCCGATCTATACACAGAGGTGATTTCCGTCTCTGATTGGATTTGGTTTAATTCAAATAAACTGAGGCCTTGATTTAAATGGAAAGCACTATAGCCTATTATGCAGCACAGTGGAGGACAGTCTCACTATATCAACTCTGAATTGCATTAAAGCTCTCACTCACCCCTCCCTCCCCCCTTCCTTGCCCCATTCCTCCTCTCCTTTCCTCTCCCCCTCTCCACCTCCCTCAAGGTCGCTGTCTGTCTGACAGCTCACAATAACAAGAAATAAAAATTTTATTCACAGAAATCAGTGTTCACAAATTCCATTGTGTAACCTATAGATGTGTTGGCATTAGGGTATGTGTCTGTATGTGTGTGTGTGAGAGAGAGAGATAGAGATGGGAGGACATATACCTATATGCATGGACACACATAGCAGTAACACAAACACACACATGTGCACACAATGAAATAAGTTCCAGGGATCTGATAAGCTATGATAACTTTAGTGCCACTGTACATGATTGAGGTTGGGGAGGGTGACAGTATAATATAAGAGTTTTATTGCATGTATGTGTGTGTATGTGTGTGTGTGTGTATGCATGTGTGTGTTGAAAATAGAGATTCAACAGGTGGGTAATTGTCCTGACGAGACAGAAAGTCCCATTAGCCCTCTGTCAAAAAGAAAAGTAGCTCCTCCACGCTGGTTGCTGATATAGATTCTATGTGTGTGTGTGAGAGAGAGAGAGATGAGAAAGAGCGAGAGAAAGAGAGAGAAACATGAAAAGAGAATGAGGAAATATTAAAGTGTGTGAAGCAGAAAAGAGAGGGGATTAGAAAGTCCAAATACAGGGAACAGAGTGAGAGAGTGGTAGAGAATGAGAGGGAGGGAGAGAGAGAGAGGGATAGAAAGGGAGGGAGAGAGAGAGAGAGAGAGAGAGAGAGAGAGAGAGAGAGAGAGAGAGAGAGAGAGAGGTGAAGGTGTGTGTGAGAGAAAGCGAGAGGAGTAAAGTCGGAATGAACGTAGGGGACATGAAAGAGAGCTGTTTGATCATCTAAAACCATAATACTGTAGCTTCTAATGGACTAGACAAATCACACACACACACACACACACATCTATTTCCACACCAGCTCTTATAGACTACTCTCTAATGGAACCAGATCCTGTCAAACATGCAACATCTCTCTAACACATACTGGATAATAATACGCACCTTTTGGGCACCATCACACAAACACACAGCCAGAGACAACAACCCACCTCCAATGGAGCCGGACCCTGAGAATGACAACCAGGTTGCCACAGTATCAGTGGCTATTACCCAAGGCAGTGACAGGGCCAGTAGCTGTAGCCGCCGCTCACCTCTTTCACTCCACATCCGCCAAAACAGGCACACACTGCCCCTGTGTTTCTCCCCTCTATCTCTTTATCTCTCTCGCTATATAGGTCCTTTGTCTCTGTCCTCTCTGTCTCTCTTTTCTGCAGGGAGCAAAGTCAAATTTAAGACTTTTTAAGACCTGTTAAAACCATCCAGTCAGGTAAGAAAAGGCATTTTTCCAGAGTGACATTTTTTACCATCTCACAATTGATTTAAAGGAATTCGTTATTCTGGGGGATTTTGTTGACCTAAAGGAATTAATCGCTTGTGTGATGGGCAAGCAACAATCCATTTGTAGTCTGTCACCGACATTTGTTTTATTTAAATCACCATATACCATCAATACATAAACAGAAGATATATTCATCTGCTCAGGTTGCAAACACATTTTTGTTTTCTACTCAGAAACCATTTCATTTTCACACCCGGAGCAATACAGGAAAGAATCACCCAGTCATAAGTTATCATGAATCATCTACGGCTCCACAGGGGACAGTGGCTGCATCTAGGAGAAAAAGGGCAGAAATGTAAAAGGTTTGGCTCAGAATTCCTGTCCCCCTTGTTTTTAGTCCTGCAGGTGAAATTGTGAGGTTTTGCCTCAAGCCTTGTTAATTCCCTGACCTCAGTGAATTCAATACTAATTTAAATAACAAAATAATAAAACAAAGGAATGGAACAATTAGTTACTAGAGTACTTTATCATCTGCTGAATACAGCTGATTAAAAGTCTTGAAACTTAACACTGGGCAACCAAGAAAGTCAAACAGGAAATTTAATTGTTAAGGGACATGAAGTCCAAATGTAGTTTTACAGGATGAATACAATAAAAAAAAGCACTTTTAAAATGACAATGGGGCATTATATCGAATCTAATACAACAAGCATCCATAAATGAATGCCTTAAAAATAATGTTGTTAGACCAAACTGAATCAGTATCTGTGTCTATACTGACCTTATCAGGCATCAAATCCATGATGTGATCAACAACATTAAATACAGTTTTTCAGTACACAAAAAAGTCAGTGTTCTGAGTTACATTGGTCTGATCATGGTGGGCTACTCATTTTAGCACCACAGAACTCTCTGGCTCTCATGTTTCTTAAATAAAAACAGATTTAAAAATTTGGGAAAAGAGTGCACTGGCATCAGATTCCAGATATCCTGAGAAAAGTAACAGGCCTCACAATCCCAGGCTTAATAAAGGTAGTAATGGTAGCAGGGCTTTGAAATCAGGGCTAGCGCTATTTATTTTTACATTAAAAAAATTGCAGAGCCCTTATTCATTTCTTAAAGGAAGCATTCCAGTGATGTAGCTGGGGTGTTTTATCACTAGGTCATGCTGCAGCGTTAAACTCTTGCTCAACTTTTGTTGCAACTCAGTGCAGATTATCGTATCTGTGAAAAAGCACTGGCCAATTTAAATCATTCCATATCCCTGGCAGGTTACATGTGACGATTCTGCTTTGTTTACCCTCCACATCTTTCACTGAGAGAAGTTTTCAGAGTTGTAAAATCCTGTCTCATGATATTGTAACTCAATACAGTGTTGATGAAAAGTTGAGCATCAAATAAAAAGAATCCAAAGTCATGAATAAATTGGTTGAACCGGACTTCCCTGGACCGTTCATCATCATCCTATTGGTACCTGAAACAACAACACGCTGTTCTGTCACAATGCATTACAGATTTCTCTACCTCTTCCGATCTTCTGTTTGTTGTTTCTCTACCGGGTGTTTCTCTACCTCTTCCGATCTGTTTGTTGTTTCTCTCTCTGTCTTAATGCCTTTTAGTCATTCCCCCAAGTATTCACTCCTGTCTGTCTCTCTCTTCTTCCCCTCTCTCTCTGATCGCCTCCTGTTTTTTTTTTCTCTCCTTTCCCGCTGTCTCTGCCATTTCCACCTGTCAGGCTAAAGTGAGCAGACAAATGGATGGACAGATGAATACCCAGATCTGCAGAGGGCAAAAAAAGAATGATGTGGAGCGATGAAATAAAGGAGTGACAGTGTGACAGCCAGCTGAGCCCAGTCCGGGGCCTCCTGGAGGGAGCAGAGGAGTCAGACAGGAAGAAAAATACAGAGAAAAGGAGAAAAATGACGAAAGAGATACTGAGGAGGATGATTTTAAGCACATATTCACCATTTTTAGTAATAATAGGTACAATCTATGACATAATGTTGAAAATAAAATATATAATTCTTTTCATCTCACTGTCTCTGCTTCATTTGGTTGGAAACACAATAGTGATTCAATCTTTTGTCATATAAGTTTGTATCTGCTAAAACACCCACTCGTTTAAGTCAGTACATTGGCAAACCGGTGAAAAGGAAGCAATGAGGGTACTTTTTGTTTTCTGGAAATCCTACAAAACAGAAAAGCTGAACAACTGATTGTTTATAGTTCACAATGAAAATAGTGGCAGACTTACTAAAAATTAGATTGGGAGGGTCCTGGATTTCACACAGAGGTAGACAAAGCAGCTAGCCTCTAGCTGGCAGCTATAAATTTTGTCATTGAAATAACACTCCATTTGACTTTTTATATGGTCTCTGTGATCGTTAATACTTACAGTTGTTTTAAATATGCACTGATGGTTAAACACATGATAATATGCTACGTTCCAGTCGTCCATGATCGTGAAGACACAGAAATTGGTAGCTATAGAGGTATGTAGTCTACTTACCGTCACTATGACAAGACTTGATCTGTCATTCTAATATAACCTTTGTTTGGCTGCTTAGCTATACAGCCCAGCGCGTCAGGTACATTGTTTAACCGAGCTGGAACTACCATCTCCTGCACGTTTTCACCCCAGTTTGTGCTGCCTATAGAGAAAATTTATATTCACCTGCCTCTTTGTCTTTGTATGCAAGCTTGCCTGTAACGCCGCTTAAAGACACAGTGAGAAGCACAGCATCACAAAATGAGTATTCACTGTCTTTGTTAATAAATTTGTAATAGCAGTCATGTTACTGTTAAGTTTAGCAATTTTAAAAATGAAGTGAAACTGTGACCTTCAGTGTTCAACTTTCTTTTTTCCTATAAGAATGTTTCTTTTATACTATCGCTTATCTTCTTATTCTTCTGGTTGACCATTGAAGGGACGCCCTTAAAGAGAAGAAGAAAAATAATAAAATCATGAAATGTCGAAGGAAAGTCAGGAACACAAGGACATACGGAAGCAATAGTACAAGCTAATCTCAAGAATCACAGAAATGAATTACATAAAACTGCTCTAAAATTACTGAAGTAGACCAGAAGTTTTTCACATTCATTATGTGAAGCACAGCATTTGTTTATGTGTGGAGTATTTAAGACCAATTTCGCGTCAGTGATCAGTAATCCCTTATGGCATGGTAATCCCACAATTACTGATTTAGTACAGAGGTAGCTCAAAAGGTGAGCTTTGTACAACATGACCCAGTGCATTTTCTCATTTAACAAGTACAAATGTGTTGTAGCCCCTCATGAGAGGTGACCACATATGTGACGGACACAATAAATTCTTGGAAAAATGCTACTTTTACCCATCGCGTAAGGCACCTGAGCAAAAACACACCAGGAGGATATTCTTTAGATTACAGGTGGAAGATCATCACCCGTAAATGCCCATAATTCCAGGAAAACACATCCTTCTGGGGATTATAACATTGTTTGTGTCCTGTCCGAAAGGTTCTCCTAAAGAACTGTACATAAATAAGAACAAAACACAGGAAGAGACAAAGAAAATGACAGTGAGATTGAGTTATTGAGACCACAGAGCAGCCTTTATACTCAGAAATACATTTTTTTATTCTATAGCTCTATTACAGCAAATTGGATGTGAGATAAAACCATGACTATGATGTTAAAGTATTGATTTTCAGCTTTAGTTTACAGCAATATAGATTTTGCAATCTCTCAAATCATCATCTATCAATGATGGTGTCTTTAGTGTAGGGTGGGGCTGTGATGGTGGACAAGGCGTAGTTCGTCCAGTGTCTGTGCAGACAGGAGTACGTCATGTCAACACCTGTAATTAGTGTACAGATTCTTATCTTATCACGTATCTTATCACAAGAAGAAACTATGGGTCTTTTCTGTTCATAATTTCACACCAGTTTTAGGGGACAGAAATTAATTAAGTTACTTAACTCAAACATCAAGAAAGAAGAAGTTCACTGCGTCCTGTGGTGAAGTCTACAAACCACAATCGCAGAAGACACTGAAGTTCTGCCAGGGCTTTAATTGCAAAGAGCTTCAATTTGGGCTGTGGGTTTGTATTTAGAAAGTCAGAGGACGACTAGTTGGGTCAGGTGAGTGACCTCGACTGGTCAAAACATTCACAGTTTCACAGTTACAGGAGGTAACATGTAAAATTCCATCGAAAAACACCCCAACACATTTAAAGTTGGAATTCAGGCACATCTACCCTCGAGTCACTGATTCAACTCAAATTCAACTTCTGCAGAGACGAAAAGAAAATATATCACCGCCAGATACAGTTCTGCAGACTGCACCGCTGCACAATGCTAATAGTTTGCACATGTCAGAGTTCTGCAGTGAAAGTTAGTCAAGAATGAAAACATAGTGATTCACTGTTCATTAAAATTCATAAGTACAAAGTTTCAAACAGCACCACTGCTTTATCTAATATATTATACAGATGGTGTTAACTGGTGAACAACCAGGCTGCGCAGTTGGATTTCTGTTTTACACTAATGTATCTGTATTCGATAAATACCTAAAACATTTTAAGCTGATATTAAAATGTATAATTAAACTCACAATGACCCCA
Organism: Lates japonicus; assembly: GCA_033238685.1. Lineage (NCBI taxonomy): Eukaryota > Metazoa > Chordata > Actinopteri > Centropomidae > Lates > Lates japonicus. The sequence goes on along the minus strand of BRZM01000457.1, from coordinate 67,862 downwards.
TGACAAATGCTCACATACATTTTTCCAGCAGAGAGTTTAAAGGGCAAAATCTTTTCTAATCTATATTTTCTCTTACAGTCAGCAAATCCCATTAAAAGACCCAAACCACCTCAGTTGAATTGATCCCACCATGATCACTGTATCTGAGACTGATGTGGTCATCTCTGTACCGAGATTCACTAATTTCAAAAAAACTATTAAAACACATCAGAGTCACACCATTGCACTGCGACATATTTCTTCAATAGAGAAATGGTAAGCTTCCATTTTATTTGTCCGGTGCCACAGTTCATTAATGCATAAATGTGGCTAATCCACCGCCCCAATAAATGCACAATTTACTCCTGTTTGAGGAACGTTTGCCCAAACTACAGTGCCCACCTGTTTTAGAAGTTACCAAGCCTTTAAAAAAAAATAAACTATATTATTTATTTGCTTCTTCAGTGGAAACTAATGGCTTAAATGAATGCCACAACAGGTCAAAAATATTGAATGGATTAACATGCTGTTGTTTTCAGATTTGTTGGACAATACCAAACTACGGAACACCAGCATGGTTCTTTAGGATGTTAGAGTTTGAAAGTGGCATTGAAAATATCTTCCACATGTTCATCCTGCTCAGTAAAGACACCAATCGAAATAATAAACAAAAACTACTTGTAGATGAAAATGAAGAGCAACAGACAAAAGATGAAGCAAAATTACCGAATGGGAAACAAGGTCTACAGAGGAGGGCAGGCGCAGAGATCAGAACTAAGGTCAATGTTATCTACTTATAATTGAAATACTGTGCCCAGTAAACACAGCAGAGAGGCCAAAATGGCAAACAATCAATCAAAGAATCAATTTACAACTGTTTCAATTTAAGATGGGGGAAAAAAAGTCAGCAGCAAGATTTGAAGAATTACTGTCACTGAGGAATAGTTCAATAATGATTTCAAGCATGTATCTTTTTTTTTTTTCTTTTACCAGAACATTACTGAGACCATTAATCCAGACAGTAACTTTCATGTGTTTGTTTCTGTGTTAATGCAATTATTCAGAATCCATCTATAGGTGCCAAAACACACATATGCATGAGTGTGGAAAATTCATGAAGTAAAGGTAGGAATGACAGTAAAGTTTGGTGAAGGTAAAAAAGTAAATAACAGGGTAAAGAACAGACAGATCCAAGTGTGTGAATGTGAAGATAAAGCACCATTATAGCACATTCGGGTGTCTGTGCACAGAGATGTGGACAGATATGTGATGCTCAAGGAAATGGATGGATGTGTGGATGGACGGATGGCGGATGGATGACGATGTGAAATGAAACTTATAACCTGATAGTGAAGACGCTCTCCCGGTCTGACAAGAGCAGATATATAATTCCAGTCTGCCAGGTGAGACGATGATGAAC
>BRZM01000457.1:0-20576 GCA_033238685.1 Lates japonicus | reverse complement strand
ATTGGCGCCGTACTGAATATACAAACTCCAACACTTAACTTTTGTTTAAATGCCTTTTAAGCATATGTTATTAAACAGCTTTTCAGATCAGTAATAAAAAGTGCAGGGAGCTCAGGGTTCGCAGCATGTCTTTTATGTTAAATGAAAACTTAAACAAATAAATATACCCCTAAAGTTTCTACAGTAAATAAAGTTTCAAAATTTAACCAATGTTATTTTATTCAATTATCTTTGTTTGAAGTTCAAACAAAACAGAGCAAGGATTTCAGGTAAGTACATCTCAAAGTTAACTGAAATTTCCAAATAAATAAATAAATAGCCTCAAGTTTTGCGAAGCAACAAAAAACAAAGTTAAATAAATTGCACAGAAATGTGAGTCCCCAAATCAATTAGTAGTCCCAATTGAGCAGCACCAGATTGTGTGTGCAGTGCCAGAGTTGTTCAGTGTGTGTGAGCACCCGCATGCATAGTTTTCACTGCTGACGGCTGTGACCGGCGTTTTGGCTCTGTGTGTAACCAATCAGATGGTGCTGTGGCGGACAACAAGGAAAATTGTAGACAGAGACAGTGGCTGCATCAGAGCCAAAATAACTGAGTTTAATTGATCTCTTTATCAGCCGGCTGATAATCAGTCTATCCCTAAAATATATGAGAGAGACATGCATCACATATGTAAATTTTGCATATCTGGATTTTCTGAAAATTGCTTCCTCAACTTTTTCTGTAATTCATTGTATCAGGCCTCCAGTCTGAGTGCGAACTGCTGTCACATTAACAGACAGAGCACACAGTGTTTCTCTTGATGAAGTTCTAGTTACTTCCTCTCGTGCTCCAACTGATTAGCTTTTAACATACATAACTACATAAAGGCCATCCGGCGTTTAGTGGAAGTTTTCGTGGAGGTTCACATGTGGATCTAGCTAACGACCTAACTGCTGACCCACTATTGTTAGCCTGCAAAAACAGCTGGCCAAGCTTAGTTGGCTGTTAATCGAAAGGTAGCTCAGTTGCTAAACAGAGAGATATGTTAAAAGTTGAAAAATATAGTCTACATCAGGTGTCTCAGTGGTTTGATGGTTCAGGCTCCACCACAGTCTGTCTGTGTTCGACTTCCTGTTGATAACACCCACTTCAGTTCCATTATTTTAGAAACGTTCTTCTTCTCACCTTCATGTCAAACTCTCCTTCCTCTCACAGAGCACCAAAACTTAATTTCATTTAACAAGTTCATTCTTTCCTGAAACACTTGACGTCCAGCCACAGGTGGATAAACAAACTTCTGTTAATATATTTCTTCCTCCTTGATTTTACCTTGATTCTCCAAGTACAGTGTGGAGGTGAACTGATCTGGTCACATGCAGACCACTGCTGATTGAGTATAGTATATACCAGTGGCTAGTATTTACCTACTGAGAGCTGGAAGTTTGCTTTTTTACAGTCACTTTTTTATTTTTATTTCTTTTACTGTTTCTGTGTTAACCTTGAAGGAGAGGCTCAGTTCACCCTGGAGAATTAGTTTCTTTCTACTTTTCTCACAATAAAAACACATTAGATAATCTACATCTCCTCACCAGCCATATGTTTCATAAATAATTTACACTCTGGAGCCTTTTGTTTTATCATAGTTCATACTACCTTGTTGGTTAGAAGTGATTGTGAGTTAGTACAGATTGGTCGCTATAATGTTCTTTCCTGAGGTATATAGTATTTAAAGCTGTCCCTGCAGTGGTGTAATTTCATTTTGTGTTGTGTTCAGGAACCTCTTGTGTAATTGTATAACAGGAAGCTTAAAGGTGTTGTGGTTTCTGTTTCAGCCCTCCCCTGTTCCGGTGTAAAGACTCCAACCACTGTCCTCTGTGTCACAGCAACTTCATGCCTGGAGAGGAGGTGAGAGTTCATACGCACACAGATCAGAACAGACCAGGTCTCCTTAGACCAGGTCTCCTTCTTCTCTCGTCAAACTATGTCTGGATTTAAGAAAATATACAAAACCAGAAATCAGAATTTTTAGCAGAATCTTGATTTGTGTGAAACTGATTTTACCTGTGGTTAAAGTGGCTCTTATGTCAATAGTTTCCATGTGTACTTAGCTGTGACCTAGATAATAAAATAGTCAAATTTAAGAGAGAAAGATTTAAATAATCAGGATGTGGTAACTATACGCCTGATGAAGGTTTCTCCAGTGAGTTTTTCTTTTTTTCCTGTTTAATACAAAGAGAAACAGACAGGATCTAATATGAAGCCTGAGGAACAAAACAGGTGTTGAGGTAAACACTCAAAGCAGGAGAAACTCTTTGTTCTTAATGAGCTGTTTCATTTGTCTCAGGATGAAGTAACGTCCATCACATTCTCATATTCCTCTCAGTTTAAAGAGAAGACAGAAATGTTCTCATCAGCTGGTCAGATATAAAAAAACCTTATATAAATCTGTTCAACTGAAACAGTGGTTTCACAATACAGCTCTCTGCTGGAGACTAAATATAGACATTAGTTATAAAGCAGTCATTCTCCTGTTGTTAAAGGTTAAAAGATGATTAACAGATCAAATATGGGAGTTTTCATCTGGAATTTAACTCATAGTTTAAATTATAGAACCACAGGGAGAGGCCAGCATAAGTTTACTACTGTCTGCAGGCTGATCCATCACTGATCTTTACCTTCGTCCGACAGATGTTTAACATGAACGCGGAGTTTACATGAATCTCGTTGCTCCTATAAAGATGTAACAACAGAGTCACCTTTAACGTAGCACTCTGTCTCTGTCAGTGGAGTCTAATGAACTGCGTCACCAGACTAGACCCCAACTGACCAGGACTAACAGGCTGATAGAGGTTAGTTACTGCCTGTTGAACAAACTGTGCTGCCACTGTGAGCAGAGGTGATGTGTTTGTGCTGATACAGACCTGGCAGCAGTTGGTTTGGAGGAAATATAAAGACGTCGCCTGCATGTAGTAAACAGTCAGTCAGTGATGTCTCAGCAGGTGCCTAAACAGCTAATGGAGCACACCTGCTGAGACATCACTGATGTGGGAGTGGTCAGACATTGTCATTATAAAAAAAGGTATATAGACACTCAGAGAGCAGTTCATCAGTATCTGACTGAGTGTTAATCAGCCTCTCTCTCAGTAATCAGACAAACACAGGTGTAACCAGCCTGAACTGCACCTGACACATTCAATTGATGAGGCTAATTATACCTGTGTTGTTCCTGATGTGACTTCCTGTTTGATGTGAAGATCCTGTTTTTCCTGTTGTTCTGCTTATCGCAGAACAACAGAGTCAATGTTGTTTGTTTAAAAATCGAATATTAAAACACGAAAACCTGTGGTTTTCCTGTTTTCCCCATCCGTCATCCTCAGTACTCACTAACCATTTGTGTGTATCTGTCCAGATGAGAGATAGTTGGACTGATGTTGGGTCAGAGTTTCCCAGCATGCCACATGTCACCTCACACACCCTGAGAGTTTAGTGAAGAAATAACTGATAGAGTCTCACTCTGGCTGCCAGAGCTGTGAGCACCGACCCAATGAAAGACTGCAGTGTTACAGGGAGGGGGGGGGGGGGCAGCCATGACGGCTCTGACTGGGCCTTCAGTCGCCGTGGTCCTCCCAGTCCAGGAGGACTGGGGAGAGGACCGGACTCACTGAGCTACTTTGTCCCTGTTCCAGGCCTGGAAGGCTCACCTCATGGGCAGGGAGGGCTGTAAACAAAACTCACGCAGGACTGCGGTGTCCCAGAGAACCCAGCCAGCACAAGGTAAAGCATTCATATACCCCCTCCCTCACCCCCTAACACACACACACACGCACACACACACACACACACACACACACACACACACACACACACACACCCCAACCCCCGGAGACTGTGAGAGTCTCTCAGCTACAGACAGCGTCTGTTGGTCACATGCTGCAGCTTCTCCTCCATGTTCATCTGAAGGCTGATGCAGAGGACGTTAGGGTTTACAGTTTTACTGATACTAGTTCACACCTGAACCGTTCTGAACCAGGCTAAACCAGGCTACATCACAGGAACCTGTTTTCTGTAGTTGAGGTTCATTTAAGGTTCCTTTTGTTGTGTGAAGGAATCTGACATTGCTGAAATAGTCATCCATAGAGGTCACACTATAAGACCACTGCTGAACATAAGGTTTTAATTATATGACTCTATTTACTGTTTTGAGAAACACTTGCTCACTTGCTGTGTTAGTCTCTCTGCGTACTAGTGTCACTTTAAAATCTCATCTCCACCTTCAGTGATTCACAGAAAACAACACACACCTGCTGCAGGTGATGTACTGTAGTGTGTAAAACAATATTTAGTTTGAGCTCAGTGATAATTGTGTTGTAATATGTTGTAATGTGGCAGAGTGAGTTCAGTTTTAGTGACAGGTGATATTGTTGACTGTCTTCAGACTTTATTAAAGAGGAGTGTGATGATGAATCTGTCAGCTGTTTGACTGTAAACACAGACTAGTGAGTTGACTGAAGAGCTGAGACTTCTGCAGCGTGATGGAAACTTGCTGTTATCAATGCATGTAGAGATAAGTTTTCTTATTTCGTTTCATAATAATGAAAACAAAGTTAAGCATGATGAAGGCCAGTGTTGAATTCAGTCCATTTAAAACTGATCAGCTGCAGCAGCTTCACATGTTTCACTGTGGCAAGAGATTCAGCTTCATGTAACATGAAGAACTGACTCTTCACTCTGAGGAACCAGGACAGACTTCACTGTGTCTCTGTTGAAATTTAAATCAAAGGTTCACAACACAACACTCAGTTTTACTTAAGATGAGCTGGATTTCTGGATTTACATGTTCAAACATCTTCCTGAGCATTTCAACAAACTAACTGATCTAAACCAAACTGAAACAAACATGCAGTATTTCATGAAGAAAACATTTGGTGGACTTAGAACAACAACCTGGGTTTTAGACCTTTCAGTCATAGTTTTAAACCAGTTCAATTATTTGACAGTGTGAGAATAAAATGTTCTACTGTTCAGTCTTCATGTTCAGTTGATTTTACAGTTATTCTGCTGGAGACTTTCAGCTGGTTGTTTTTACTGTCAGAGTTTGATGTTGTGGAGACACCAAACATAATGAATGAGTATTTCTCTTTCCACTTATTTTTAAGATCACGTGTTAACAGTCAGTCTCTCTCTGTCTTTGTGTGGTTTCAGTTTAAACCTCCCACCACAGTTCACACCTCTGACTATAAGCTTGTTAAAAGTGTCCTGAGAGACAGAGGAGCAGACCAGGTCAGACTGGACTGACGTTTCACTGAGGGTCAAGATAAAACTGGATTTCTGATCGGATTCAGTCTGTGGGCTCTCACCAGTAAAAGTGGTAGACCTCTCTGATCCTGACACATCTGGTCACATGATCAATCAGGTTAACAGATTACAGCAGCAGCCACACTCATTAAATATGTAGTAATTTCTCTATACTGAATACTGCCTTTTCTGAAAGGTTCATGTTTTATTCCAGACTGTATTAATGCTGTAAAATGTGAGGTTTATATTAAAGTACACTTCAATATAAATGTAGTATTTTAGTGTCCACCAGAGAGACACTGGTACGATCGATTTTTTCTTGCTATTAAAGTGAGCCTGGAGATGTGACCTGTGATCAGAGGTGATCTCTCTGCCTCATCACCTCGAGCTCCTGATGTCATGAAACCTTCCTGTTTGTTTTCACATCACAGCTGATGCAGGCTGTTTACAGGTAAACAGAGAGTAACTCAGGGGAGTCCTCCATCTTAAACTGTATGATGGTGTGTGTGTGTGTGTGTGTGTCTGTGTGTGTGTGTGTGTGTGTGTGGGAGTTATGATGTTGAGCCTCTAGTACAACATGTGCTCTACCAGTCACTGGAGGAGCTGTCAGGAGCTGTTGAGCGATTGATGACTTTCTCAGAGAAAAAACACAGTGTCATGTTATTGCCAAGGAGATCGGTGAAAACACTTTTATATGGTTCTCAACAGTTTGCCCGGAGGTCTATGCTCCTCACTCACAAACGTACCTGAAATAACACCTACTTGTATTTCACAAATATAGGTCAAACACACACAAACAATCACACGCACATACTGTATATGTGAAACAATATACAGTGTGTGAAACTATATTCAGTGTGTTTTCAGTACTGGCAAATATTGCAAAGGTTTTGCCTTGTTATGCTGTAGAGAGATTTTTATGTAAATTTGTTGCTAAGACACAAAAGAGAAACTTGTGACCTTTTAATACTTTGTCAGCTCCTGTGGTTCACAGTGTATTCCTGAAAATATGATGCATTGTTGTCAGACTAAACTACTGAACAGTACATGTACAGTTATGGTAAAATTAACTCCATCTTGGTAGCTATAACACTACAGCATTGTTTAAATATTATAATATTAATCCAGTAATATCTGACAGGAGATATTATTGCTGTGTAAATTACTTTTGTTTGTTTATAGCATTTGCAGATACTTCATACTTTTACCAAAGATTTCTTACTTAAGATTTTGAGTGCAGGGGCTTTCTTAATGTTCTACAAGTGCTGTAAAAATACTGTATTTTATAACCTTATGAATTTTATAAAAGACACCACATAGTGCACATTGCTATTAATTTCCTCGAAATGTGTACCAAAACAGGCACAAAACATTAATTTAAATATTTTATGCAATAATAATGTTTATGCAAAACATAAACATAAATACAGATACAAATAAAAATGTGATGCTAGGAAACAACAGACATATTCTTTATTTATATTGAGTTAAGGAACCCTTTAGGTGCATATTGGGTTAAAATTAAACAGTTAATATACTTTTAGTACAGTTAATCTTGTATTTATATTTAAGATAAGTTTTGTGTTCATCAGTGTAATTGTACGTTGGCCAAACATTGGTCACCGGTGTTCTTATCACATCTATCCAGAGACCCACAGTTTCTATTCTTTCTGCTTGTTCTCCATTGGGACACCAACTGACTTCACACACACCCACGAGAGCACACACACAAGCACACTCTGGACCCAAGTCCCATGAGGTTAAGCCAGCACAATGTCATTATCATCCATCGGATTGTACGTGGTCACTGCCCATTCAGTCTTGCTGACGTGCCTTTTGTGCTCAGTAATTCTTCTCCAGAAGCCCCCATAGCCGTCCACCACCATCTCACACACACACACACACACACACACACACACACACACACCCTACCCTACACCCTGTCCTATTTGCATCTACTGCACGACCCATCTGCAATCCCATCTCTCCCACCCTACACCCTTATCCGCCCTGTCTCGCCCGCTTCTCCCAAAACCATCAGCTGTCTTGGCGGTCGTGTCCCCGGGGGCGTAAACAGGTGCCGGGAGGGCCGCAGGGCCTCAGCATGTGACACATGGCTGCACGCTCCTCCAACCTGCCAACACACCAGAGAGGAGAGAGAGTGGTGCGTTTTACAGCTGTAGACATGATTGTTACCACAGACATGGAGCTGTTGATGGCTATTAGTGCAAAAAACACCTCATTTAAAACCTCCTCACTGGATCAAGCCATCATCACAGTAAATGTTTGTGATAGAACAAGCTTAAAAAGCATATGTTTTATAATTCCCTGACTTAATTAATGAAGGATTATTCTATTTTTCTAAGTTTTTTTTTAATTCAAGACATTGCTCTGCAGTGTGAATATATTTAGTAATGACTCTAAGTATGAAGAAAGAACACTGACATGCCTTTAGCAGATAGAAAAACATATGTTGCTTCATAACAAAAATAGATAAAAGGAAAGGTGTCTGTCCTGCTGAGCCTGAAGCCAGCTGTATTTTTAGCACAAACCACACACTGTGCACATAGAGGGGGACGGCTGGACGCATGTCAGTGTGCCTGTACACACATACCAAAATGGAAACCACAGGTCAATGCTACTATTCTTGTACAACTGTGAACTGTCAATGGGAGTACTGATTAAAGGCTCACACTAAAAAACAAAGGATATTAGGATGAGAACACTGACAAGTGAAATTCAGTTTATCTCCCTTAAATTTGATTTAATCACACAGTTTAGTTCAGTAGATGAAGTAAAAGTACATAAACTTTTTTATCATTCCCAGGGTCGTTCCCAGCCTTTTTTGGGGGGCCCTAAGCATGCAAGTTTTTCTACTTTGCCTTGTCCGGTCCGACACCTTTTATGTATTACACTACTTTAAAAACTGGAATTTGTAAATGGACACCCAGCAAGTGCACCAGTCTCTTTGTGCAGAGCATTCACAGCTTTTACAACTCTTTCAAGCGCGTGCAAATAAGGCACCCACATTTGGAAAACCACTCCAATAAAGTCTCCCTTTTGAAGCTCGGAGAACAAAGGCAGCCTCACACCCGGAACTGTCCGACTATCACTCTCTCTCTCTGTGGTGAGCTCAGCTGTGCGATACACTCTATTGTACATCTGGCACTTTGACTTCTTGACACTGCGTGTGTGTGTGTCTGTGGACTAATGTGTGAGGGAGGGAAAGAGGGAGGGGGTGGCACGTCTGTATGCACATGAGCGAGTGTGTGTGCATATGTCAGGCTATAATTGTGGTTTTAGGGGCGCTGCAAACCGAACTGCCACCTTGTTGAGTAGGCGTAGTGTGGCCCTACCTCATGCAAGTTGAGGCAAGTCGGTTACTCGGCTTGTGTGTGTGTGCGTGACTTCTATCGCCTCCCATCTCACAGCAGCTCCTGAGTTATTTACCCATGTGGAGACAAACAACCCAGCAGCAATTACTGGAAAGTCTTGTGTTGGAGATGCTGAATGTCAAACCCCAGAAATCTGTACAACAAACACACACAGGGACGTATGCTTGTGCAATAGCTTTTAAATGACTGCCAGTCGGATAATTAAGAATGTGTGGATTTCCAAAAATAAAATGGAAAAGAAAAACTGAGTGTATTTTCCTGTTAAAGTTAAAAACCTAAACTTTATTACCCTGTGGAGGGAAATAAGGAGGTAAGAACATCATGGCCCTCTTTTGGACTATAATTATGTTGCATAGATAAACTGAAACAGATGGGTGATTTCATTTGGGGAGTTTTCAAGACGATTCACGAAGAATAAATAAAGCATCTTTGCTTATGGAAATGTAGTAAATCCTCAGTTTACACTGAACTTATGTATCTTTTTCAGATAAACACCCTCCATATCCATGGCTGGGTTAACCTAATGGGAGGCCCTAGGGCAAAAACTGGTTGTTAGACCCTAACTGACCCAATATATAGTGGGCTACATGGAGACTACACAGACCCAGATTTCAACCAGTACTGACAGTAGATCTTCTACAAGACAAGTGCTAGAAAAGGGTGCTGAAAGGGAAGTGTTCATCTGTATTCTTCTTAAATAGTGAAACTTCCTCTAAAAAATATTCTGAATTATTAAAATTACATATAGCCACGGGGGTTTGTGGCCCTGAGGTAGTTGCCCACTTTGTTCTCTCCAATGATCCAATCATGTCAATATTCAATACAGTCCCCAGTGAAGAAATTAATAAATAAAGAAGGAGAACAAAGACTTAATTTCATCAAACTTTCTAAGTCCGCTCACATGCAATAAACTGTTTTGCTCAGTGTTACATAACTAATTCAAGCGATCTGTGTATGTGTGATTGTGACAGCTTATCTGGGCACAGCCACATGCAGTTTTATCAGCGAGCAATAGCAGGGAAAAGGGGCAGGGATTGTGCAACATCAGCGCTGCCTCCTGCACATTTGGCCAGCTGCTCAGACTGGCCTTTCACGGGTCTGCTGTACAGCCTGAAGCCTGAATGGAGAGTCTCAGCAGCAGCTCCTGCATTAGCATTTGATGCAGACTTCTAGCAGACTTCAGTCGGCGGACCCAGCGCCGCGGATGAACACATCAAAACTTTGCTGATTGGGTTGTTAGAGCATCCGGAGTAAAACGCCGACAAAGTACTTTCACTTCGGCGTGTTAATCTTGAGCAAGTTAAGGACACGATCTGGGGTGTGACTCGAGTTAGATGTGCATTAAACAGCTGCGACTTTAAGAAGTGCAGACGAGGACTAGGTTTCCTGGCGGAGTAGCACTAAATCCAAAGCGCAACAGACTACCAGTGCACACTCCGCCGCTGAGGTCGATCCAGACGGACAGAGTCCGCTAAAACTGGAGGGCTTAACTCCGGGGATGCTTCCGTGTGGCGTTTAATAAACAACAACCTGTCTACTGCTTAATAACGCTTCTAATCTACGGTGTTTGGACCGTTTGAAGAGCACCCCACCACCCCAGCCGTGTTTTTAGCCCAAACCGACTTCTCGACACTGGAAGGACTTAACTGAACTCAAGATGTCAATTTTGCCTTTCACTCCCCCCATTGTCAAAAGACTTTTGGGCTGGAAGAAAGGAGAGCAGAACGGCCAGGAGGAGAAATGGTGCGAGAAAGCCGTTAAAAGTCTGGTGAAGAAGCTGAAGAAGACGGGACAACTGGACGAACTGGAGAAAGCCATCACCACCCAGAATATCAACACAAAATGCATCACTATACCGAGGTAAGGCGAGTTTGAGCGCTGTGTTGATGTTGACCGTGAGATCAGCATCCCAGTCAGAGCTGGGCTGGTCAGCCTCTCATTTTTATTAATATTTTAAGCATTTAATTAACCACACCATTGTTGCAGAAAAATAAAATACACCCCACTGTTTGCTAACTGTAGCGTGCCTCACCTCGCACGTTTGGCATCCTTCCTTGACTGAGAAGGTGACATTTCCACTTCCTTTTTCGCGTCAATAATTTTTTTCTAACTCTTCCCTTTACGTTTATAACACAGTAACATGGAAGCTGAGGCAGTGCTTTAACGAGCTAACACTGGTCTATGAAAAAAAATAAAGCTAGCTCAGAAACATCTCGTCAGGGAGCTGCCATGCCATCATATGTGCAGTTTACTTTACGTGAAGTAAGTGAATGAATCAAGTTCTTGCAGTTTCCTTTGATCAAATTGACATTTAACTGAGATCATATCGTTGAAAAGGGCATACACTGTGTGCATTGACTACCCAGCAGCGCACATGCAATGCAAAAGCACAAATGGAGTCCAAGTTATATAACTTGGCCTTAATCTGGGACGCTTTCTAGCTCTGTAGTGTTAGTGCGTAGGCGAGTCTATGGAGCTGGGCTCTTTCATCTCCCTTCAATGCCTCTATCACGGTTTCTGCATGATCTTGAAAAGTTTGAAAAAGAAGCGTTGAATTCAGTTTAATCAGAAACAATGTTTTCGAGTGTTTGACTGATAAAAATGCCTGCTGTAGACTGTACACTGTAATATTAGGTGTAAAATGTGTTTACTGTTTGTGATTACAAAGAAAGATGAGATGGATGGAATAATTCATGTATAAACTGAAAGTGGAATTGCTCTGACAGTGGATTATTAGGCTTCAGGAGGCTGTTCAATCTCTTTTTGTTGAGTTTCAATCAGCAGCATCAGACCTGTAGCAATCACTGTCACCACTGCTGCAGCTACAGTACCTTAGAGGCTCATCAGCTCTTTAAGGGCAAGTGGTGATTGTAGCAAGAAACTTAAATGAATTCTTCATTTTCAACAGGTTATTCCATCCATCCTCATTAGAAATTATTGCTGGGAAGTAAAGAAAAAATGTCATTCTCAAGCACTATCATACTTTGGCTGGTTTGTGAAACAGGCTCTCAGTTGTGCTACTAAAAGTCTTAAATTTTACTTGATCAATCCTATAGAACAATCAGTCAACACATTACTTAGAACAAATACTCAACACTGGCATTTGACATTCGATTACTGTTTGTAGTTTTAGGGATTCGGTTTTTTTATATGTCACTTTCCTCCCCTAATGAAAGGCTGTGACAGGTAAGTGCTTGAGAGGTGCTGTTTGTAAACACAGATCATATCTGTGAGAAGTCTTGAGTTTTACTAAATTGATCAGTTGATCGAAAAGATTGTTTATTAATCATTTTTCAAGCAAAACTACCTAAAATTCAATATCTTGTGGTTTTAGACTGTTGGTCGAATTTGAATATATCAAGAAATTGGAATACACCACCCTGGGTATTTTTTAAACTGACATCTAGAGTAAACAATTAATCGTGATAAATATTCAAGAATGAAAACGGTCATTAGTTGCAGCCTTAAATGAGAATAGTCGTCTCTCGCTGTGGTGCAAAATAATTCAGCACTCCTTACAGCCTCTAAAATGACAGTAAAGTTAAATCAACACTATAACAGTTTAAACAAAAACTGAACAATTATTAAGTAGTATTTATTGTTATATTCATATTACTTTCAGTCAGGTGAAACTGATAGACTGGCAACAGAGTGTATGTTCACAGCTATTTTTAAGCCTCTGCTATTTTTGTGAGTTGTAGTAAGTAACAAAAGAAGGCCTCAAACTTTTGCTTGTGTCCACAAAATCTCACTTGCATGTGTGGGCAATTTAGATTTAACAGCACACAGTGTGTCGGATGAAAACTGAACCCCACGCAGGGCACTCCCACATTCTTGATTGCCACAAGTGTGCATATCACAGCTTGCACAGGCCTGGGCCAGCATTCAGAGCTAAGCCTACCCGGAAAGTTAAGTAATGTTTGCCGTGATCCAGGTTTCATATTTCTCACCACTAATGCAGAGGGGAAGAGGCAGAGTGCATTAAGATGACCCCCAGATCAGAGCTGGCTGTCAGTGTGGCCTAACAGTGTCCCTGGAGAGCTGCTGTTTCTATTAATTCCCCTACGTTCTGGCCCGCTGACAGCAGCTGCCTGCGTGTTCAGGCCTGTCCATGGGGAAGTCAGCTCCAATCTCTCTGACACATGAACTCCCCGATGAGGCTCATCGCTACCCCTCTTGATGACGGTGTGCTGTGATTCTGAGTGCTGAGGGAGGCAGGGCACCGTGCACTGATTGAGTCAATGGTTGCATCCATTGGTGGAGCAGCAGATCAGGTATCTGGTTGGGTAATTTAAGGGAGAAAAACATGTGATTTAGTCATCACAGCTGATTCAGATTCTTCAGATTCATATCTTAGAGGGCCAAATACCAGAAGCTGATTTTGAAATCTCAAGGTTAATGTTTCTCAAGTTGTGTCAAACAAAGTTAATGATGTTTATAGGTTTTGTCCAGAGCCACTGTTTTATGTAAGGGTGATTTCCTATTAGCTACAGCTGCTTCGCACTGTGCCCTAATATGATTGCCCCCACACACTCTTCAGGTTGGTATGGTACACAGTGTTCACACTAATCAAACAAGCTGGACTCTGGGGTCAAGTATACTCAGAGCCAGGCCTGGCACCCTGACATGAAAGCCCCCATGTTTTACATCTGAATTACATCTACCCATGACCTATCTTACAACTGTTCAGCTTGGTAGGTGGTAAAAATTAGATGCTTGTGAGCTTTGGGGAAAGCCAGCTGATTTAAAAGGGCCTGTGTGATTCTAGATAACATATATATATAAAAAAACCAAAACAAAAACAAAACACACCAGTCCGTGGTTAGAAGCCATGATACCGCAGCATGGTGAGTTTGGTCGAGACAGCTATTTTTGGGTGTGGGTGGCGTGTGGGCAGTTGATGTGGGCTCTAGGGCAGCTTGTGCGTGTGTATATGTTCCAGTATGTTTACACTGGAGATAAAGTCCGCATCCCATGAAAAAACATTAGTCACAGTCACTTTGACTTCTGTTCCCCTTTGAAGTTGAAAACAAAAGGCTTTAACAGTATATCAGGTTTTGCCATCGTTTGGGCAGGGCTACTGCTTTACTTGCCTTTTAGGTCGCTGTGGTTTTGACAATGAGCTGTTTTTACTTTTTTTGAAGAGCACTGAGCAAAGTGAATTCTCAGGCTCCTGTCCAAGTCTAAGCCTTAGTCACTCAACAACGAGCAGTTGTGGCATTGTGGTATTGACCTACCTTCCCTCCCTCTTTTTCTCTCCATGCTTCTCTTTTTAAAATCCTCTCCTACCATGAGCTGTAAATGTGGGTTAGTCACAAACATCGGTGTGTTAAGTGCGTCAAGTCATGAAAGTCTACCAGTTTGTGACGATGGAGGGGGTGGATGTGAAGCGTGGTAGCATTTGCTTGAATGTGACAGGATGACTAACAAATGACTTTCTTTGTGGTGTTTAAGACGCCGTGCATTTATAAACAGAAGCCCAGTCTGTTTCAATATACCTGTGGGTTTGTAAATATCTCAGGCGGTTATATTGTAGTAACAAAGGCCTCCAGTGGCCATAGTCTCTTAGATATGTCCACAAAGCATTTTACTCAGGTCCTGTTTCCAGTCAATATTAGTTTCTTTTAGCTCTGCCCATGATTGTTCCCTAACCTTAACCAAGATGGTGGAGGTTCCCTAAACTTGAGACTTAAGGAAGCAGTTCTTTTAACCCAAACCACGATGTTCCCCTAATACTAACCAATGTGTTACTTCAACTCAAACCATGACCTCTCCCTAACCAAGTCATTTTACCTAAACCCGCCCACACCCTATCTACAGTGGTGCCAGGTCAGGATCTGGTTTTAATTTAGCAGTGGTTTGTAGCTGTTTTGGAAGGCCCTAATATTTGATGTTGTGATAACGTATATATGTGACATTTACAAAACAGTCGCTGACTATCAATTCAAGCATTTACAAACTTCCTAGCGAAAGATATATCTTTATGTGTAATCCACACGTGCCGTTAATTATTGTGCAACTGTGGCATACTGCAAGTTACTAAACTGGTCACTTGCTCAACTAAAAGTATTAGGTCTGTTCTTGGAACTGACTGTGGACATAAACTTCAGGCTACACGGGCATCTCCAGTTAAGTTTATTTCGACAAACGAACATAACTGTTATCTAAAGGAGACTGATCTATGTCAGAAGTACAGTTGATTAGTCAAGTGCATCAGAGCATTACTTGGTTACTGCTTTAATTTAACTAGGTGGGCCAATAAATGTTATAAATATGTGAGCACACCCTGACACTGTAGCTTTGTGATATTGCAGACATGCAATAATGAATTTTCACAGGATAGCAGTATCAACACTGATCCTCACCAAGCATTATGCTCATTTTTTAATTTTAGCAAGTAGACTCTTAAAGCAGACTTGTTTAAAACCCCAGTTGTGCAGTCACATTGTCACATTCTTTAACATTTTTGTGTTTGTCTATCAGGGCTGCAGTTGAGAACTATTTTTCATTATCAAACAATCTGTCTACTTTTCAATTTCTCAGAAAATAGTGAAAATTACTCATCACTGAGAGCCCAAGGTGATACCTTTAAATTATTTGTCATCTTCAAGCAACAAACAAAACTCCAAAATTCCAGTTTACTATGACATAAAAGAGATACAAGCAAAAAATCCAAGATGTGTTTGGCATTTTTGTGCAATAAATGACTTGGAGAATAGATTCTCAAAGTCATCGTTGATTAATTTGACTACTTTCGGCCCATGTAATGTGCAAACTGTGCATGCCCAACCAGGTAGAATTAAATGCTGCGTTAATGCTGCGTCTTGATCATGGACGTCACGTTAAAGAGGCAGACTTGATTCTGAAGAGAGACTTCACTACACGGCTATGCTACTTTTTAAACAATGGATGGACATTGATGGTCTGACATTGACATTAAAAGATGACAGCAAGTAAACTATGCCTCGATTACTTCTTGTATTGTTTAGTCTTGCATGCCAGATGCCAGTTATTACACAATTATTGTGTTCTTATCTGTAACACTCCTGTCATGATTGAACAGAGATAACTTTTTTAACACAGGACTACTGTATATGTGGAAGCCAAACAGAAAGATAAACCCATTAATGTGACAGGCTTCATGTATAACGGTGCTTTAAGAGTTAATAAGGTTGCATAGGAGCTAACAGAGCAGTAAAATAATGTAGTTTAGTGTGGGAACAGTGGTGATATATTAACAGAAACTATCCAAGGTGTGGGTTGCGTGTATGTGTGTGTTGTGTACTTTCGCAGAGCCTGGGGGAGTGGATTCCTCACTCCTACCTACAGTTACTTACTCTGGGTTTGGGCCAGTGCTGGGTTGTGCTTTCGTCTTGTCCACATACCTCCTGGCAGCAAGACTACTGTCTGATTCACACTGCTGCATGTCAGGGCAGGAGGTAGGGAGTGAGGAAGTCACAAGTACAGAAATAAAAGCTGGGATAAAACAAGGGAGACAGGGAATAGAAAGACTGTATTACTTTTCACATAGAAACATTCCCATTCACAACACAAGACCCAGTTACACTCTGTGTGTTTCCATCGTGTCATTGCTTAACGGGTTGCAGTTAATAGAAGACATTACCAATAATTTGTCTTTTGTGATTCAGAACAGCACAGCTTATAACTGAAAAGAACTAGGGTCCAAAACCAATAGATGTACTTCACCAATCCACAGTAGCCTGGTGACCATCCCAGTTATAGAGACATGTGGTCACCATTTCACACCACAACAGAGCCATGTCAGATTTGGAGTAAAACCTTGCTAGATTAGACCTGGTCCCAAACCAAAAAATTGGGTTGTAAGACTTGAGCCTCAGTACTTTATTTTGGCACTTGCTGGAATGTATCTGTTGTACTGACACTCAAGCTGGCATAAATGTTTCTCATCCTTTTTTATGTAATATTTGATCAAACAGTTTTGATTTAAATAAAGATTGTGGCAATTTTAGGCTTTAGGCAAAATCCCTCTTTGCATGCTTGTGTTTAAAGGAGTCTTATGTAAGTTTTTGTTTGCTACATTGCCAACATTAGCTTTAACAGCTGTTTACTTACCAGACTAGAAGAATGTTTTCTTCTAGTAGCATGCCGACCAGCTCGCCCTGGCCCCTGGTTTTATCACTTTCCGATAGCAACTAACTGTAGCATCCAGTCTGCCCTCTAGCACTGCTCAGAGGGTGTATTTTAACCTTTTGTATTATACACTCAATAACGGCTGAAGCTCTTCACTAGGGACTATCACCACCACCCACTCCCGGCTAGGAACCACTTTCGGTGGCAGAGCAAGCTTACAAATAGTCCCTTTAACAGCGTGCAAATTTTGGTCTCTTTTCTTAGGTTAACAAAGGTTTCATAGAAAAACGTGTTTTAAAAATTTACTTTGGTCTCAGTACTCAGTGCATATTGGTTCTTCCCAGCCTTACTGGCTTGATACAGTAACAGCAACATACAAGTACAAGTTGTTATCAGCTAGGTTCATGCTGTAGTGTTAAGGGCTTTTAGAGAAGGACAGAGGTTGAATGAGAGAAAGTGTGCCAGAGATAAAAGGGTAATACAGAACGCTGAAGAGGAGTTGGGGATTCCCAGTGTTGTGTCTGGTGCTGGAGGGGCGGACCAGTCATCACAGTGGAAGAATGTGCTGTAATGAGGGAGGATGACACATAAATGATTGACAGAAGAAGACAGAACAAAAAGAGTGAGAGCAGCAGAGAAAAAAAAAAAAAAAGGCTGAAATTTTAGGGGATCAAAATGCAAAAGAGAAAGGTAAACCAGAAAGCCAAGGGTTTCGATGAAGGAAGAGAAGGAGACAGAATATTTGTGGAGAGACAGTGTGGTGGATTCTCCAGCTTATCAGAGGGAGACAGTGGTTTGTGTGGTTTGCATGAGAAAAAAAACATGCTAATAGCTGAGATAGAACTGGTTTGTTTTCCTGCTAGACAGCAGTTCAACATCAAAAGAAGTGTGTCTGCCTGTGTCTGGATGGCAGACTACATTAAATACTCACACACTGCAGCTAAGGTTTCAAGATATTGTGTATACCTCCCATGCTTCATACCACTCCTGCTTGAATACTGCAAATATATACTGTACATGTAGTCTACACAGCTGTCCTACATATTCTGTTCTGTCATTTAACATAGTAGAGCTGCAGCAGCAGAGGTATGAGCATTCTGTCTTTATCAGTGCATACTGTTTGTCTGAACTGAGTGTGTTTTTATGTGTTAATACTTGTCTGTGCTTCCCAGTGATTTTTATATAAGCCACTGTGTCTCTTGAATTTTTGTTGTTAGTCATCATATTTTATGCTGTTCTTTTTTTTACTATTATCAAAGTTGGTAGAGTGACACCGTAGGTGAAATGCAGAGATGACATATTAGCTTTTTTATTAATAAAAAAGGACATGCAAAGCCAAAGATGGAGGGTGATGATGATCGCCACCTACAACTTTAAGCAACCCCTGTAAAACAACAGTAAATCCAATGGAAATAGTTTTGGATTGTAGTGGATTTTAACATGACCAAAGCTTCATTTTAAAAGCTGATGTAGAAGCATCACTCTTTTTTACGGCTGCAACTAACACTTATTGTCATAAGCTTTTAATCTATTTAATTAAAATGATTGAATGTCTTTAACAATGTCAGTTAGATGCTCTGCAAAGTCCAGTATTTATAATGTCTGGAAATCATCAAATAATCACAGTATCACATATGAAAACTCACATGCTCAGTGTACTTGAACTGACACCTGAGGAATCAATACACTTTTGTATCAGGGGATCCTTGCTATTACCTCTAACCTTCTTCTTAATTCTTCTTCCTAATCTGCCATCTCCTTTTTACACAAGCACACACACTCTCTCTCGCTCACTTAAGCACCCTTTCACGTCAACTTCTATCAGACCTGAGTCATCAAAGTTTAGCATTGTTTGACAGAGACCACGATACAAGACAGGTCATGGAGAGTTTATGTGTGTTGTCTGTCTGTGTGTGGTTGGCTGCTCTAATGATGGTAATAAGTTGCCCTCTTCAGTCGGGGTCAGTATTTCTGTCATTGTTTGGTACACTGATAGAAACAGTATACCAGTACGAATATAAACACAAAAGTAATATTGTGTGTACCTGTTATAGTGTTTACTTATTTGTAACCAGAGAGTTATGACCTCAAAAAAGTGAATGAGTCAGACCTCAGTGGCTTCAACTGGCTTCTACTGCTGGGTAATAATTTGATTGTTACTGTTTTTAAGCAGAGTCATATAGTATTGGTATCATCATATTGCAATATTATTATGTTATTGCTTCGATGTTACAGATGTTTGAATGAATAATAGTTGTGTTAAATTTAAAAACCGTGCCATAAATTAAGTATTCAACAGTTTATTAACAATTCATTTCACATTGATTTAAATGAAATCATGTGGTTTCATGTGATAAACTTTCAATTCAGATTTTCTACATGTAAGTTGTATCATCATCATTATGCAGTAAAAAACATGATAAACACATTCCGGCCTCTGAGTGGGCTTATACGTATATCATGAATTTTATTTCATCATTCATCTTTCCGTGTGTGTGTGTGTGTGTGTGTGTGTGTGGTTAGTCAGCTCAGAGGAATGCTCTCTCTGCCTGCCGGGGCCTTGAGGAGGGCGTGGGCTGCTGTTTGGTTTGCGGCTTGCACCAGGGGTGGAGGGGGTTAGAGAGACAGCGCTGCCTCAACTTGGCCCCGGCTGTCTCACTATCTGCGGGGGTACGCGTGCACAGTGCAGAAACACATACACACTCACACACATATACACATGCACAGTCGCACACACACAGACACGTTCTCCAGACAACAAACCTGCCTTTGTGTTCCACTGGTCACTAGCACTACTGCTGCTGCTGCTGCTGCTCCGGGTGCTGGACTACAGCTGGATATGTGTGGGAAAACACCTTGACATGAAGGAGCAGGGTTTTAAAAGGAAAGAGGGAGATTACTTTTAAGCCACAAGCAGTGAAAGTCCTGAAACTGAGCGATAGATTGCTGAGAAGTTTGGTAAAAGTTGTTGAAGATCAGCAGCATCCATCACTAAAGATTCCAGGACTCACTACAAAGCTTCAGCAAATGAGTCAGTACGGGCCTAGAGACATGAATCTTTGTGGGACACTGGTTGGAAAAAAAATCATGTGTTGAGCATTTGTTTTACTAAGTTGTCTGAAAACATTCATCCTTGAATCTGCTCTCAAGATGAGAGCAGCTCTTCAGTCAAAGTAGAGGAGGCAGAAATTTGAGTCAAGTGAGGAGCTCCCCATACACTTTAATGTCAAGGACACCCAATATAGCAACACAGGAGACTAGGGGTGGGTTCTGATGGCTGGTCCCAACATGGATCTAGTTTCAAATTGGTAAAATACCCGGATTTGTTAAGCTTGAACCCTAAGGCACTGGCAAAGAATAAAATAGACTGATGACATAACAAACGTGTGATAACTCAGCAAAGTTGTTATTAACAACAAACATGGCGGACCAACTTACACTTTCCAAAGTCAGCGAAACAGCTGCAAAATGCAGTATTTGCATATTCACAACGAATGGGGAAAGACAAATCCTTTGTTTAAATATTTAATATGTTAAGTAAGAACTTGTGTTATTTTTGATAACTGGAGAAGGATGAGTGCTCGGCCTCAGCTTACTGCCAGTATTACACTGTATTCTGTGACTCTTCAGATTCTGTGATACTCTGTGATAGTCCCATGATCTGTCGACAGTAGTGTATTCATTATTCTCAGTATGATAATGTTATCATTTTTGTTTTGTGTATTAGACTAGAGGTACTTGCCACAGCCTTTTTTAGTGCTGCTCACACACAGTCGCTTGTTATTTTGGCAC